>NQII01010643.1:0-22031 GCA_002778355.1 Clitarchus hookeri
GACTATTTTAGGATGTCTTCATTAATGTCCGTGATGGACAATGGGCCAAGGTTTGGTACTTAAACAAGTGTATCTGTATTTTCTGCAAACCATTACTGTATTTCTATTTTCCGTGCCTTCGACGTCTTGCTTTGAGCTAATAGCAAGTATGTAACTGACGCTCGAAAAGATGTTGACATATTCATGCAGGTTATCCCGAGAAGACTTGAAATAAATTCCGATTTCTTGTTTGAATGAGTTTGTAAAACAAGTAAGATTAATTTAGCATCGCAAAGAGTGTGTTTTGTGAAAAAAAATTCTAAAATTGAAAGTTATTACAGCAAATGGTCGTTTATGTTCATTAATTTGACATAAATTAAATAAAAAATCTACAGTAGGAACGCTTTTTTTTTTTTGCCCCGGAACTCTCAGTAAATCACAACCAATAATATTTTTCACCACTGAAAAATAAAAATCTTTACGCTTCTATTATGAAGCGACCATATGAAATTTATAACGGTTGTACCATTTGCGATTCGTTTTGTCCTTGTGGTGATTCAAGCCTGTCGTTGTGTTATTATGTCTTCTTTGTTTCCTGTTTAATGGATAATTTTCCTCTATCCTCATTTCTTTGCTTCTTGATTTATTTTTGTCTTTTGTGTGGTCATTATTTATATTTTTTTAATATGTTCTTTCGGTTCTTGTAGATTTTAATTGATGACTTGACTGTGGTGGTTTTATCCAGGTAAAAGTTGTGTTTTCTTTCTGTTGTTGAGGCTTTTTCTTGTCAAATTGCATTTATAATTAGTCTTTTTAGTTTATTTTACCTGTAGTTGTTTTTTCTCTTACCCAGCTTCGGCAATGGAGAATGCCCAACTAATTTCTGAGTTTAATACATTTTAGCTTTCCATGCTATGAAGCACACACATTTGACTGCAGAGCCTTATTTAATTATTTGTATCTTGTGTAGATACGTGTAGTTTATGTGCATAGATAACAAATGACGGGCAAGGAAAGTCGTGCCAAGGTGAAGGCACATGCCGCCCTGTTGCCACTTCTACACGATTGCCAACTTGCCGTTTAGTTTAACGCTTCATTGTGCTACCGGGGCTTGACTCGTAGTTTACATGAGTAATTTTTATTTTAACTATCATAACTATTTTCACCAAGGTACTTTTCTTTATTTATTGTACACCGGCGAGTCTGATCTTCGACTACTTTGGCGATTTCAATGGTGTAGCTGGCTGCGACACCAGTTTACGGTGCAAGGAGCCCTGGGGATCGAATTTCATCGTGGCGCGTGTGCCATTTTCACAAGAAGATTCAAGCTTTAAGTTACGTCTGGAGCAGCTTCCCCCTATTCGCCGTTAAGCCTATCGACGTAAGTCGCGGTAGTTGGTAAGTAGGAATTTTCGCCCCCCATCCCCCACCGCCGATCAAACAACACTAATGCCCACTCAACTTCTTTACGAGGATGTATTACGTTGTGTGGGTATCGATTCCCCAATTTCAGCTACTTGCTCTTAATTACTCATATAAGCTATCCACGGTAAAGTGAGCACTTTTGAAAACCCTCTCATTTGGAATAATAGTCAATAAATATATTTTATTTTAGCCGTAGACATTAACTCCCTAATGCGGTGGAATCTGTTTATTAGTTACATGGCAATGTTTATTTAAAAAAGTTGTTAAGGGATAAAAAATGGCTGAAATATAAAAGTAACTAGGACCTCAAAAGTGCTCACTTTACCGTGGACAGCCTACAGGCAGGAAAACAGTTCGCTCGGTAGTACGCCAGTGTGTAGAATGAGCGACACCAGGCAACATAAGGTGCTCACAACTCGTCCATCCTACTCCCGATATTGTCGGTGGTGTGACCTACGTAACACCACCTACGTATGTCGCCGAGCGATATGCAACGCTTCAGTTACACAGTCGTCGCGAAAACTGTCCAGTGGTTAAGAGTGACGAACGCCATTTAAAAANCGATATGCAACGCTTCAGTTACACAGTCGTCGCGAAAACTGTCCAGTGGTTAAGAGTGACGAACGCCATTTAAAATTTTTTTTATATGCAATGGTTTCTATGACTGAGTTCATGTGTGTGCTTTCTTCTTGTCCCTTCCTTTATAATGACTATAACTAAGCCTTTTTATTGGTTATTTTTACGTATTGTAGATCAAGTACTGAACACAGTAGTTTGTTCCAAAGAGACAAGCACTCCCCCCCCCCCTTTTTTTTCAATCCTTTTTATTATGCTGTAAAATTACCAGACCATGTTTCAACGGCGTCAGTTTGATGCCTTGCCCGCAGAGACGATGTATTTGGTACCAGTGCAACTTTCAACTTTAAGGTGCATCAAATACGCAATACAGCTTTAGACAGGTTGGTCCTTTTAATTTGTACCTTTCTTGCTTTTGTTGCCTCGCCGTCAGTTTATGAAATAGTTGCTTTTAATAACACTTTGACCGCCATGTGCATCAATGTGATGCGCAGCTGTATTTTGATTATGTCCATCTTCGCATTTATTCACGTAACTCTGTAACATCTTCCATAGATGTTTTATAAAATACGCTAATTTTCTTGATGTTATTAAACTTAAGCAATACATTCAATAAACAGACCTTGACAAAACACACAATTTACAAAAAGTATGGTGACTTTCAAAGTGTTAACAAAAACCAGTAATGTGTGGGCTGTGCTTTGGGCTCGTGCACCCGATCACGGGGCTTAACCCAGCCTTCTGTAAAATTGATTTTTCTGATGGCTAGCGCCATTGGAAATATCACACATAATAATCAGTTTGAATCACACAGCGTAGGGATAGCTGGGGCTATCATATTTATATATTTAAGACGTGGTTGGTGATAATCCAGATCAAATTCTCAGGACACATTTTTACTGTGAAAAAAATCGTAGATCCATACTAGCTTGCGTGTGCTGTTAAATATGAGTAGTAAAGTTCATTCATGGTTACTTCCTACTTTTCTGAAGCGCTACTGAAGTTCTACTTTCATGCTATTCCTCCGCCCCATGCAAGCAAAGCTTAACTAAGTCTAGAAAATTACACCAAAGGGACCACGCACCGCATTCGTGCGCACTCAGTTTAATGATATTTTGCATAAGAACTATTTATTACTATGTATTACCAACACACCTCTTTTATCTCTAGTTATATTCATATTAATTATAAATGAAATATTTTAATTTGTATATAAAATAAAAGTAAAATTTAAATTTAACCGAAAGTATAAGTAACAGTTCAACGTAACCAAAAATAAGAGACTTTTATGTTAAGAGAAGTATAAAAAGCTTGTAAGACACGAGATATTTAGGAAACAACCAAACACCATATGAATGGTGTCAATTTTCAGAGGTTTGATTTAAAAAGTGTGAAGAAGCCGTGTATAGCTTACAGTAGCTGAAGTGATATGTTTTTGTCGGCGCTTAAGGGCCCCACCTACTTGGAGCTTTTTAGTGCGTTTAGGCTCAGAAGCAAGCGAGCGATAAGGGCGACACTGACACACGTACCTAGTGCCCCATCGCTCCTAAGCGCAAGGCGCTGAACTGGCGTGCACTGTTCCCGTCGTGCTGCAGTCACCCTGTCATTTTACTGGCGGAAAGTCAAAAGCAAAGAACAGCACAAGTCCCTATCATTGTTTCAGCAGTGTGAAGTAGTTTTCAGCTATGTTCAATGGCTCGGAAATAGTATTTCTAATGTGCGTGGTGTATTGAGAGTGTTTTTCTGTGCGTACATCGGTAAAATGGGAACACGTTTAGTGGTTTCAAACACACGTGGTAAACACGTGGTGAAGTGAGGTGAAGGTGGAACGACGGAATGCGAGGGCGGGCAAGCGGGAGTTCCCCCGAGAAAACCCGCCTGCCAACGGCAGCGTTCGCCGTGTTTCTCGCATGCGAAAAACCGGGTGACCCCTGCTGGGAATGAAACACGGTACGCCTTGGTGGTAGGCGGGTAGTCTGACCACTACACCACCGAGGCCCCAGCATCAGTAGATGTTAAAATGTCAGACATCAGATGCTAATACCGTTATGAAATTGCTGATGCTTTGGCAGGGTGTTTGCCGATGCTGATACGGAGCAGCATTGGAGTAGAGAAACATCTCCTGTTGGGAGCGATGCTGTTTGGATGTTTTAGTAATAGTATCCTAAGTACACGTAAATCATTTTAACGCTTTTTGTAATCGTGATGTGTGGTGAGAGATATCTTCTCTGCGAGACGTGACGCACAGTGGTGGTGCTTGTTGCAGGCCTCCACCAAGGAAGGATACCTCATGAAGCAGACGTGGTCCTTCCAGCGGTGGAGGCGGCGCTACTTCAAGCTCAGGGGGAACAAGCTGTACTACGCTANACGTGGTCCTTCCAGCGGTGGAGGCGGCGCTACTTCAAGCTCAGGGGGAACAAGCTGTACTACGCTAAAGACACTAAGGTAAGTTCACGAGCTCACGCGCTCCCAGCTCGCCATGCTCAGTGTATCGAGAGTGACGTATATGACACGNCACTAAGGTAAGTTCACGAGCTCACGCGCTCCCAGCTCGCCATGCTCAGTGTATCGAGAGTGACGTATATGACACTAAGGTAAGCTCACGCGCTCCCAGCTCGCCATGCTCAGTGTATCGAGAGTGACGTATATGACACGGTACTGGAGTTACGATTGCGCCGCGTTCTGTCGTTACGTGACCCTTGGCTTCGTGAACCGAAGCCGTGGGTGGATATCCTATCNAGTTACGATTGCGCCGCGTTCTGTCGTTACGTGACCCTTGGCTTCGTGAACCGAAGCCGTGGGTGGATATCCTATCTGTTGTGGTCTGTAGTTATGTAGTGTTTGTCGTGTATTCACACTGTACTTAACTATGCAAATTAACATCGTACGTTATACAACTAAACAGCGTTGCGTGGTGCTTCGTAAATTAATAATTGAATAATGCATCATACTACTCAACTGTTGTAGTTCGCAGGCTAATCGCTGATATTCATTATTAGAACAGCAGCAGTCGAGCCAAATAGTGATTGTCCGAATCAGTTTAACAAATCTATCTTATTTACATGACAGCTAGAACCAAAACAATGACTGCTGAAAGAAAAAAACATGCTTACTGTTTTGAAACCTAGCGAGCAGTTAGAATTTGTATTANACCAAAACAATGACTGCTGAAAGAAAAAAACATGCTTACTGTTTTGAAACCTAGCGAGCAGTTAGAATTTGTATTACATGGTCTCAGGAGCGAGCACATTTCCATGGCGTAACCTTGTTCACACTTCAGAGCACCTTTCGGTGTTCAGGCTCAGAGTAATGCTTTAATTTGACGCCCGACATAGGCATTTTTCTAGGCTACATTTGAAATTAGATTATTTAATGTGAAATATCACTGAAATATTGTAGTACATACTGTGATGTTACCGGGGTGGCAAACATAAGCCGTNGATTATTTAATGTGAAATATCACTGAAATATTGTAGTACATACTGTGATGTTACCGGGGTGGCAAACATAAGCCGTTGGTAAACACGGACAAGTTTCTCATGCCGTCACCACACATGGCTGGAGAAAATTAAATTAGTGAAGGCTAAAACCAGTAACCATGTGGTTTTGTGTAGGGTACAGAATTATCGTTTCATTTTTTGATGCTTTGGAGACCCTGCATCTTCCGTTACTGAAGCTCAGAGTTGTGTAATTTTTCCCTGGAGAATTGTCAATGGGATGTGAGCTTCTTTTCGCGAACACAGCGCCCTCACATCTCCTGGATGTCTGCGAAGAGAAAAATAAAAAGGGGAGGCTGGGGACTAGCTCGCTCCATTGTGGGATTTTTAATTCCTGTCGTCAGGATCGTGGCGAGTCTTTGAAGGGATAGAGCGAGAAAGGGATGCTCACATGCGCCGCCTCGGCATGCGAGTGCGAGAGAGAAAGAAAGCAGTCATTAGGACTTACAAGTGCGAGCAATTACCGCTCGGCTGGTCTTTTCACGTCCTGCGGACTGCCTTCCTGTGTTCGCTTCGTCCTTCTCTCTCTCTTTAGTGTGGATCACGTCTCTCGCCCTCTCCCTAATTCTCTCTTCCGCACGCCGTTCCTCTCCACCTGGCGCTCCAAGACGTCTCACTCACTTCGCCGGAGCTGAAATAAATATTGCTGGGGAACTTTTGTGCAGCATCCATCGTGAGATGATGCTGCTACAGCGACGAGCGGCGACAGCCTTGTGATGTCGCCGAGCCTCACCCCACCCAGGTCTTCAGATTTTATAGGCCGAGCTTTAACACACACACGTTACTTAAAATCTCTTTATCGGTTGTGAGTGAGGTCTCTTAACGAACAACATTTAACAAACGTTTTACGTCCGTCGAGTAATTTAGAATTATATTTTCATCTCGGATGTTAATTTTAGAATTTGAATTAGTTAATATGGTACATATAGAATGAATAAATGAAAACTTACGGAACGTTTTNGGATGTTAATTTTAGAATTTGAATTAGTTAATATGGTACATATAGAATGAATAAATGAAAACTTACGGAACGTTTTTATGGTCGGTTTTCAGGGTATAACAACTAAATTTCAGTACTAGCCCAGAATTTCGCGTGCTGCAGTTTCAATTGTTAAGGATGCTTGGTAAAGGGTTTGTCTTATACGTCCATGGTAGCGTTCCTATATTTTTAAAGTGAAAGTGTCAAATGCATGATAAAATTCTCAACTGTGAATATTGGCATTTCTATATTTTCAGCCTGGTCTACGGCAAATTTTCCTTACTATGTGTATGTTAACACATCCATTGAGATTTATAAATATTACTATAAAAAAATTTACAGTGAATTGTGATAACCTGTAGGAGTTATATAGTTGCAAATACAATGACAAGAAATATAACTGTAACAGAGCAAGTTGCTTTAAGCCCATAACAGTACTCCCGAGGAAATGCAGCAGGGCAGATTGTATTGTTTCAGTTACAGATTACTCGAGGAACAGTCAAATGCTATGAGCCTTGTATTGGTCGAGTATGATAAAGAGAGATGCAGAGAAAGTTGTTGGTATGCTGGAATCCAAATTCCTGCTGTGTAATGCTGTAGTCATATGTAATGACCATAACAGACAATTCTATTGGTGTTGATATCTGCGTTTAGTGATATTTATTTAGATGATTACTACTGCTACGTTAACAATTTTGGAGTGTTTGTGGAACATGAATTCGGCCCCTCGCTATGGGGTTTCAACGGAACTGTACAGGCACGAAGATTCATACGTGAAAACTTGATAGCACTGTAACGATATGTCTCAAAGAGATGAGGTATTTGATGCGCGTACTAGTGTCACCCTGAGTGCTTTTGAGATTCAGACGTCCAACAAGCCTAGTAGCTCCAGGTACACCAGCAGCGGAAGAGACAGCGTTGGCGCACAGTGGCTGTGCTGTACGAGTTGCGCGCCTGTGTGGCACACAAGTGAAAATGGCGCGCGCTCTAATGACAACCTAGGTACTTGTAAAAAAAAAAACTTTGTCGTATTTAACTTGTAGTTTTTTTTTTGTGGTAATCTGACCACTAGAGAAGCTGAAATGTAAGTTGGGCAAAAAATTTGGATAATGGTTGCAGGAACACTATATACCACTCCTTACACACAAAAAAAAATACATTGTGCAATTTGTTTTGCAATACTTCGGCCGCCAGGCGCACGCACTCAATCCATGAATACGTCTAGTATATGAGAGTCCCACAGAAATTGTTGTAATCAATAATAACCTTGAGTACATTCATATCGGCCTGTGTTATTTTTTTTATCAATAGACAAGTTATGATTAAATTGGATACCATCATAGAGCTTGAGTTGTGAATGGTCAGCGTTTGGGACATGTGTGAGGGCCTGAGATGCTAGTGTATGCAGCTGGCTTCGGTTGTCGTGACGTACAGCCACTCAGGAAACTTGGCAAATAATATGATCGCGCTATTTCGTATCGTCTTTTCTACAGTTTCTTAAATTGCCACCAATTTGTACAAACGTATCAGCTGAGTAAAAANGCGCTATTTCGTATCGTCTTTTCTACAGTTTCTTAAATTGCCACCAATTTGTACAAACGTATCAGCTGAGTAAAAACATGCCCCACGGTTTCCCCATATTCTGAACGGTTTATGCGTTTGTGTCAGTAACTCTCTTGCACTGAACCTGTGAACGGAATGTGTAGCTACGTGTGTGTAATTTATTTATACATACTGTTACAAATTGCGTAGGGTGTATCCAAGTTAGTGAGGGATGTAGGTATTAATAGAAATAAAACTTAACTTAATTTCTTATTTTATTTATAGTATTATAAATACACGTGGCTATTATGTACAACATGCAGCTGCTTATCCCTTCTGTGATGTAGTGTCCGTCACATTTCTTTACGTCTCTTTCTGTTTCCAATATTTCAGTATCCCAGGTGTTGGCGTAATATTATATTTATAACGTACGAGTGTTGTACGCGTGTTTCTTACTTTACAGCCTGTGTCTGGGCAAGCAAGGAGCTGATTAATTGCCTTGTTCCCGCGCTGAAGGAAGGGTAGACGACGACCTGTTGTTTCGCCTGTTGTCGGTTCCACGTTCCAAACGCAGCCGATGTGCGGGTTGCGTGCTGATGGAAGTTAGGCGTTTCGCTTTCGTTGCTAACAACCGTCCTTGGTTTTTTTATAATATTGGCTGTTCCTTATGTCATAGCGGTACTAGATTGTGTAATGTGTAATGCGATGTCATTGTATGTAGAGTGTTCTCGAGGCTCCCCGACAGGGCTGCACGTCGATATACGCGGGGATCGAGGGGAGGGAGCGCCGGGGAGTATTTAGGCGATTGCGCGAGCTGCCCCGTCGCCGGAGACAGTGCCGGCATGAGCCGGAGGTCAGCGGCCGAGATACGTCGATAGGAGAGATGTGATGATGACCAGGGAAGGAGGCTATGCTTCACAGCAGAGATACTCTTCGTGAGACTACAGAAGTTAAATTATTAGTCGGGACTTAGTTTTTCTTGGAATGGTGTTGGGATTTGGAATCACACACCGAGAAGTTGATGGCACATTTTAACTTTTCGTGTACATTGAGTCAGCCTTGCTAATTGGGAGTTTGCCATGGTGGCAATACAGGGCTAAGTGATATTCGTGAAGAAATACACACACGCTCAGGTAAAGGGAAGGAACTCGGGGGCACGAGTCCAGGGAAGTAGTAAAGAAACGGGGATTCTGGAGCAGCAAGTGTCGCCTCTGTGTGAGTTGAGTTGAGGACTGTGAGTGTGAGTGAGTTCAGACAAAGCACCGCCAGCATGGAAAGGTGTGTGGTGGGGAGAATATCGCCGGCTCTGTTCTGTTCACGAGTGGTATGGAGAAGCGCTACCTACTCCCCAGGGTGTATGGTGAGAAGACTATCCTCGGCTTCTGACTGTCGAGTGATTGAGTGGAGTGAACATCTTATGAGCACTGTCAGCACTTTCGGGTGTTCTGGTGAAGGGAATACCCTCTGCTCTTTGGTATCGGAGACTGTTTTTAACACTACTTTATGTTTTATACCATATTATGGTAAATTGAAAAAGTTAAAGCCATATAAAACCATTTATTGTGAGGGATTTTGTACCTCTTTGTGGTGTTTTTAAAACGTCAAAAGTAAAGTGAGAAATGATTGTACGAGGAATAGGACCTTTTTATGGGAATTGTTTTGAAATTATTTCTGCTGTATTTGATATATTGTAAAGCATTTTGGACGGCGTATAAGGAAAATAATGTATTTCAAAACTTAAATGATAGGTTCTATTGTTTATTTGTGCAATAGCAAATCACATATCACAAAAGCAATTATAGTAAATTTTATTTTTATTATGTTGGTTTTTTGTTAACGGTTGGAATGTTGGCTTCCTCATTCTGTTGCTCTGAGAGTAGGAGTACCGGAGGTTGAGAGGGGGAGTTGTCGCGATTGGGATTCGGAGAGATACGCCGCCACTCTCCTATTATTACTCCTATCAGTGAGCGCAAGTTTTATGCCAATCTCTGTTATAATTAAAGATGTTACCGCTGTCTTCATGCTAGCTACACTCACTTATCTTCTCTGATTAATTACACACACACATAATAACAGAATGTCTAATGGCTTACGTTAATATAATTTAAAATGTCCGTCACTCACGCATCAAGTCCCACTTTCCTACAGTCCAGTCGATCAGTCTGTCTCCGCTCACCCTGTGGTCGCACACTGCACTCGCTGGTCGCCTCTCCGTCGCCCGTCGCACCCTGTGCCAATGGCAACTAAAGACTGCCGACACAGAGGCTCGCCGTGGCTTATAGAGCTGGATGGCCTGGCCCAGAACCTTCTTCGCACCTCGAGTCGCGCCGAGCGAGGTGATGGAAAGAAAGTTCGCGCAGTGCCTCCCGAGTCATTATTTCTCCCAGAGGCTGGAGTAACGTCAATACAGTTATCGTTATCGAGGCCTGCGTGTTCGCTCCGCCTCCCCTCCACCAGGTACCGGTGACGTCATCCTGGGGAGGACCGTGTTGTGCCCGCCCGAGGGGGGTAGGGTAAGTGCACGAAGGAGGCGAGCAGCGACGTGTTATTCATAAATATGATTTTGACGACATCCTCACATCGTGAAGTTTTTCCGAAAATAAAAAAAAAAGTGACAAAATTGCATAAAGTGTGCTAATAATTATAAGATAAGAATGGGATGAAAACTGATAATACGAAAGGGAAAAAATAATGAAGTTACAATAATTATTTCAAAGTAATATTCATTGAAACGTGTTGGTTTCGAAGTTGTATGGTGCAAGTTCCTCTTATTAAAAATGGACGTGAATTGGGACTGCAGTCTTAGAACTTACAGGACTGAAAAATTGAGCCTTGAAAGAAAGTACGGAAGCCTTTAGTAATTGTTAGATTTTACAGTAAGCTAATGTTTTATTTACATTCGTGAGTGTGTGTGATGAGAATGGGAAAAAAGGAATGTCGTTTGGAGGGAAAAAGGGGGATTGTGTTTTGTTTTAAGTTTAATATTTCCACCATGTTCCTAGTATGCAAAGTCTTGCGTGTGGTATTTATGTCCACGGGAGGAGTTATCGGATTATTGTTATTTTTTTTCCAGCCGAGTGCATTAACTGCGACATGACGATAATTGGACCACCCTCGTTTGATCGGCCACTTCCCACACGTCTGTTTTTTTTCTTCTTTTTTTTAACTAAATTAAGGGTAATATAGTACAAAAAATTACTTACACATTACGTTTTTATGTATGAAGTTTCAGAAATTATGTTCATAATCTGTATCTGTTGTCCTGGCATAGCAATTAGTGAGACGTGCTGCGCTGTGAGTGCGGAAGATGGCCACATCTTCATATAACACTGAGTCGTATGTTTCCAGCCGTATTGCTCTGTTGTAATTATAAAACTTGGGTGAGCTGGTAATTGTGTTCAAACAGCGAATTTTTTCTTTTATTTAAAACATTATTATCAACATAAAGAAGAGACTGTTAACGCCAAAGTTTCAGTGCTGGAAGCCTGTAGAAAGACTGGGAACAGTGTATATTTCATACTGTGAAAATATCCATTTCGAAGCTGTCGCTGATATTCGTATTTAATTACATTTTTATGATTCCAGATTGCGTATTATTTTGTTTGCCAAATAATAATATAAAAGAAAAATTGTACCCACCCGTTCATAACTCCCGTCACCTCTTAATGTATTTAATGACATGGAAGATTAATTTAACCATTGACATATTCTATGAATAATTGCACCTTCAATAAACGCCTTATTCCTAGCTTCCAAGGATAATTGAAAACGAAATCGCAATAATCTGAAATTTATATTGAAAAAACGAGTATCCTAACATTAGATGTGTTACAAGGACAGCCGGGGTATTTTGAAATAAATGTGGCTGTTGACGTCTTCGTTCAAAGGCAAAACTGGCGTAGCCTTCTTCCTCATCTGATTCTTCTCCAATAGAACACAAAGTGTTTCACTAAAATTTAAAAACAAATTTTTAATTTTGCCAAGTAACAGTGTTAAAGATATAAAGTGGTGTAATAAGAACTAACAAGGAAGTATTCCCCCCAAAAAATTTATCATGCGAACTAAATATAGAAATACTGGATTTCACACATTTTTATACGATTTACAATTTTCTTTCTTTACCACATTTACTTTCAAGAAACGTTGTGATTATGCTGAATAGCAATCTTCTCTGTATCGCTACGGCAACGATTAACTTCTGATTACATCCACACAAAACCTGGAAGCTAGGGAAGTACAAGTAAGCCCATTCCAGCTCATAACATGTAACAAAAACCACTAAAGGCTATTCGCGGTAAAGTTGGCACGTTTTAAGGCCCTCACAACAGACATTAGCCACTAATAATCCATTCACGGTTACTTCACATTTTTCCGAAGCCCTGCTAAACTTCTACTTCCAGGATATTCCTCCACCTCGTGAAAATTAAGCGTAATTAAGTCTAGAAATTTACACTAAAGGACGACGCACCGAATTCGTGCGCACTTAGTTATAATGATATTTTGCATGAGAACTATTTCTTACTAGGCGCTACCAACACACATATTTTCTCACTGTTTCCTTCGCATTTACTATAAATTAATTGTTAAAATTTATAAATTAAATAAAAGTAAAACTTCAATTTAACGAAATATAAGATACTTTCAGGTTAACAGAGGCATAAAATGTTTGTGATACATGGCATATTTAATAAATAACTAAACACAACATCCGTGGTGTGATTTTTCAAATGTTTGATTCAAAAAGTGTGAAGAAACCGTGAAAAGACTATCATAATTATATTTTATTACAGCCCCAGACGTTAACTTTAGAGAAAGGTGTGTTTATTAGTCACATGGCAATGTTAAAAAAATGGCGGAAAGATGGAAATTGGCAGAAGAGGAAAATTGAGCAGGGCCTTAAAAAGTTTTTTTTTTTTTTTACCGTGGATGGCTTATAATGTAACTTTAACCGTTAACTCGCAGAACGGAAGACAGGCCCCACAAGTAGTGTGCCTGCACCGACACGTTACGCTGTTTGGGTTATTTCCCACGCACTTGAGAACGGGAGCACACATCATCTATAGCCTGTTCGCAGTTTCTTCACACTTTTTTAATTAAACCTTTGAAAAATCACACCAGTGATTACGTGTTTGGTTGTTTCCTAAATATGCAATCTATCACACGCGTTTTATGCTTCTGTTAATATAAAAAATACCTTATCTGTGGTTATATTAAACTTTTATTTAGATTTTATGTATAAATTATATCTCAGTTATAATTAATATGAATTAAAACAGGGAGAAAATAGGTGCGTTTTGGTTATGCATAGTAAGAAGTAATTCTTATGCAAAATATTATTACACTGAGTGCGCACAAATGCCATGCGGTGCATTGTCCCTTTGGTGTACTTTCCTAGACTTAGTTAAGCTTTGTTTTCATGAGGCGGAGGAATATCCTAAAAGCAGAACTTCAGCAGGGCTTCAGAAAAGTTGGAAGTAACTAAACCGTGAATGGAGGGACGATGTGTTTCAACGAGACCTATTACGATCGTTTCGTGTGCATACGTTCGTGTATAGGAAACCTTGTCGACGTCAAGCGTTTGCGTGATGATGTGACGTGTGACCGCTCCACGTGTTCTTGCAGGCCAATCACAATAGCGACGATGTTGTGTTTTCTTTGCTTTCCATGGGTTCGTTTTTATTTTCACAATGTCGTCTGCTGACGTTTTTGATTAATCTACTGCATATATAATTTTCTTCTGGAAATGAGGACAAAAGAGTAAAACAACTTGGCTGGGATATATCTACTATATAAAAATAAGTCGGGTTTTCCTTCCTGACGCTATAACTCCAGAACGCACGAACCGATTTCCACGGTTTTGCATTCGTTGGAAAGGTCTCGGGCTCCGTGAGGTTTATAGCAAAGAAAATTCAGGAAAAATTTTAACAGAAAAGCGGGAAAATCTTTTTTTACATACAGCGCCATCTCTGATACANTATAGTAGATTTGAAATAATATAATTTAATGACAATCTATAAGTGAAATATAAATTTAACCTAAAATAAAATACTGTTATGTTGACGGAAGTATAAAAAGCTTGTGTTACATACATGGCATATTTAGAAAACAAGTAAAAACTTCATACATGGGGTGATTTTTCAAAGGTTTGATTCGAAAAGTGTGAAGAAACCGTGAATAGACTATAAGAAAAGTGGGTAATAGTCGAATGGTTAGTGCAGATCGTATCGTCACTTGTTTATTAGCCACCTGCCTATCAGTTTCACACCTGCGACCTTACAGTCAGGAAAGCAGACGCACAGCGCAGACATGCCACCGCGGGTCATCGAAGCAGCGCCGTGCCGCCAGTTTTCGCGGAAGCTCTCGCGTCCTCGCGGCAGCGCTATTTCCGAGAAGTGAAATAAATGTCTCTCGTCGTCTTTGTGTACAGGCGTCACAAGCCTCGTCACGGGGTTATTAGCCCGAGAAACTAAGCGTCGTGTGCTCGCCTGCGGGACGGTGTGACGCAACCTTGCGCGACTGATATGTTCGTGGGTTGCCTACGTGGGTTTCAACAGGGGTTGTCAGCGTCTTGCCTTGCTTCTTGGTAGAAAAGCATTTAGTGTTACGCGTTTGTTTCCAGATCAATCTCCCGGGATATGTTTGTCGACATATAATATTAGTCACCAGAAATTGTACCTGCAATTTTTTATTCAAGTTGCCGATTGTAAATTGACTTGAGTATTTTTTGTACTGATGAGATTTTGCGTCATGTTAATTGCGTCGCAATTAATTACGCATAGGTATTTGAATTTTTATTTTCAGCCTGAACGTTAACAGAAATAATTAACTAGTTTAAATTCCCCTTTCAAAATAGCATAGGTAGATAGAGGAAACGTACTGCAGTAAGTTATGATGGCTGGCACTTTCCTAACCAGTCCTGTCAGACGGAACCGTCGAAACCCCGATATTAGTTGTGACACGGATGTCGGATATTTCTGATTTGCTTAGCTGTTAGAACGCCTGCAAAAAAAATATGTATTGGAATGTCACTGAAGTAACGCCTGGGGTTGCGTTGGTCGCCAGATAGCATTCAGACCTCGCACATCGACCCAGCGGACAAAGGGAAGTGATATTCGAAAGGAACCGCTGGTTGGAGGAAGAATGCGTAGGAACAAGAGACGGGCAGACAGTTTGTTTTCTTGCGACACGTCTGTATGTCTCTCGACCCCTTCACGGAACACTAGCGAGGTTAAACCCCCTCCCCTCTCTCTCTCTCTCCCTCCCCTCCCTCTCTAGCCGCTTAGAGTCTAGCCACGCATTCAGAGGGGCGTACGTGTACGAATAATAAATAGGCTAGTATTAAATAATAATTTAGTAAAGTAAGAAGTAAATGCTAAGTGTTAAATTTGTAGTACACGAAATAACATGTTGATGATAAAAAGGGTAAATAAATCGGGCAATTTCCCCTGTAAAGTTGCCTTATCCCGTACATGAGAAGGGGGCTAGTAACGGAGCTTTGTGATTGGCTGGCTTGTCGAATTGGGTGCCGTGGGAAGACGCGGACTGCCTTGAACTTGTTCTTCTGGTCAGAGGGCAGCGGGTTGGACGTCGCCCGGGCTCGTGTCTAGCCACCCNGGCCACCTGCGAGATTTTTAATTCGACTATTAACGGACTGATTCGAAAAGTTACGGGACGCCGAGGATAGGTGCACCCGGCCTAGCGTATAACCAGCCGCGAGACTGTTAATTTTGAAATTCTGCGAACCGCTACGGAGTAATGCACGAGGGAATGGCACCGGGAAGGATATCGAACTGTATAATAATTAATAATTCCTCTGTAGAGGTAGTGAAATTTCGCGGAAAGATTTCTCAAGACAAGTTATATTTCGAAATCACTGCACGGTCGTTTACATGCCTTGATTGTCTGATTTACTTCTGGGCACCTATCAACTGTCTGAACACGAATCACGTAGGAGCCGTGCAGATGTTGCCGAATTCTGAGTGGCCCGATCAAATATGAAAACGTCTTCTTAATGAGACAGCAACCAATGACAATAGGCAAACTTCTGTTGAGTGCTTATAGTATTGAACTCTACTCTGAACTCGATTTTTTTTCCGCCAAAAATCACTAGCTCTATTTATCTTATTTCAATGTAATGCCTGAGCTAGCCGGAGCACAAACAAACTCGACTAAGAGACATTTAAATCATTTTCGGTCTCTAGGTAAATATCAATAACGGGGACAGGTACGCCGACGAGTAATGGTAAACATTGTCGGGGGTGTTACACACGATCTATTTTATTTGCATTTTGTGGCACCTGTCTGTTGGCAGTATTTTCTGCAACGATCTGCTTTAAAGTTTTTACTTATTTATGCATACATTTTTTGTTCGTCTTCCACATGTAACCACGAGCGTTTTATAACGTACCACAAATAATTTACTAAACTCTCTGTAGAGTTTGGGCACGTTTAAAGATACAAAAATATATTTGCTACTACTTTAATTTCTCATTTCCCGATGATATTTAACAAACCCGACTATTTTTACCTGTTTCTCTAGAAGTTGGGGGAGGAACAGTAATCTTAATATTTTATTAGCATTGAAACCGTTTTCGTACTTATACTTTTGCGAGACGAAATGAGGCGAGAGAATTTTGGCCTGTAAATAAACTGCGAAGGATAATTTAAATGTATTTTAGTGTTTTGTATGTCACATCAAACACCCAACGAAAGCGGCTTCACGTTATGTTCATCAGAAACCAGCCATTGAGATTCCTTTTAAAGTTAATTAAAATTACTTCAGTCAAATTAAAATGTCCCGTAGAATAATTTAGTCCTTGTTTTTAAAACGTTTCGGGGTAACTGATTTCGGTATTGTTACCACAATTCCAGGCTGGACTGTACCAGTAGGTTGTGCTTGCCGGTGTTTCTGGTTGCTACCGCTGGATCCCTTACCGGCAGGAGAAGCTGGCCTACTCTGACTTGCTGGATTACTACCGGCGAAGTGGTGCAAAGTGCCGCCCGTATGTGCACTCGCAATTTGGTTTACGCGAGGTTCACTCTACTTTATAACCCTTGCGTGCATTTTTACGGTAGCCTGGCGAGTAACGTCTGCCACGCTTCTTCCATGCCTTACCACTGCACAACTGACCTTGTACGTGTACACCGCTTTGATCAAATTTCGCCGCTTTTCCATCTTCGGTGTCGTACTGAGTGCGTACTCTTAGGGTTAGTTGTTAGTGTTGCCTGGGTTTGGTTGGGACCTAGCGTATGCCTGCTGGTACAGTGGCGGTGTGCGAACTTGAACTGGTCTCTCAGGATCACGATACTGCACTTGTCTCTGCCTTCCAGACTGTGTTCGATCTTAAGTATTTGTTGGCGGAAGTCATACAAGTTAGCGAACGGCCTGTCTGCCCGCCTGTCCTGATGCCGAGGTGGCAGTTGTCACACAATCACTTCCGCTAGTTTCTCATCTTCCATAGCGGCTAACAAGTGTCTTGTTCTCTCGAACACCTCACTGAAGTGTTGTTCGATAGTTTTACCCCGCTTGTGGTTCGTACTTGTCCAGGCGTAGTCGCGCCCTCAGGTTTTCCTGTATTCTAGCATTCCATTACTGATCTAGAAATACAATGCTTGAACGAGTGCGCCTGTTCTTTGATGAGTTTCCACCAAAAATAAGCCGTTGACTTTAGGCTAAGTTCGAGACATAAGAGTAGATCGTTATCGGCGAAACCAAACAATTTATCGTATTCCTCAATTTTCGTAAGGTAAACAACTGTGTTTTTAACACTGCAACCGGGAAAAGTTGTAATCCTTCCGACCATTGTTCAGCCGGGTGATGTAGCAGTACGACTATCGGAATCAAAATAACGTTTGTGTGTGGGACTGAATTTTCATGATCTGCCACAGTGTGTTGGTGTGCGCGTAGGTTTAGATTCAACTCGCAACTCCCTCAACTTAACATTAATTTAAGCTAACTTTGCATGTATGTCAGTGCTATTCTTTTCCAAACTCTGTTTAACGTTATGACAGGCGGCTTTTGTCTGATTAATTCTACCGTTGATGGGACGTTCAAAACTTGTCAAATGGTGATCTATATTGGTCATTACATTAGCTTGTGGTACTGGTGAAGCATTAATAGGCTGATTTTCCACTTGGGAAATACGGGTTTCCAATTCCGTAATTTGAACTTCCATCGAACCACTCGTGTCTTGTAAGCTGGCATTTACTCGTCTAGCTAGAACTTCAACGGAATTCTGCACATCGGTAACGCTGAATTTGACAGTTGTTATTTGTTCCTCGGGTTTATCTAAGATGTGTGAAATGCGCTCATCCACCCTGTTTTCGAGACGTTCAAAATTCAAAATTCTCTCGTAGCGACTCAATGTTGCTTGTTTGTGTTGCGCTTGTGTTGGACAAATCAGTTACAGAATTCTGCAACACAGTAACAGTAACATTAGTATGTTCAACTTGCGACTACAATGTTAGAATGTTCTTATGCAATTGAGTTTTGAGTTCAGAAAATGTATCATTCACGGCCTCAAATTGCTGGTCTAAATGTACAAATTAATTTTCGAAAGTCAAATTTTGTTGAGCGATTTTTGTCTGTTAACTGGCATTCTGCTGTGACAAATGCTCAACTTTACAATCAAAATCAGATTTAAGTTGTGACCTTCGTTCGGAAAAAATTTTCCTTGGTTTCTTCCAGCAAACTAGAACTCTGTTGGGTCATTTTGTTGGAAAGACTAGCATTCAATTGTTCCATTTTACCCGTTTAAAACTAGCATTTAGCAGGGACATTTGTGCGGACATTCTTTGCATGAATAATTATAGTGTGGACAGGGTACTAGTGTCAATGCTAGAGCTCGGCCTGACGAAAATATTTTCATTTCCCGGTACATTGTTTTCAGTCTCAATTCGCCAAGTCATTATTCTCACGTCCCTGCGTGTTAATGAAACTTTCTTTACAACTGCTCGTTCCTTCCTCCGTGTGCGTAGGCGTGCTTATTGTATTGGAGTCGTAATCAGAGGCGACTTCATTCTCCATGTCGCGCAGAATGTGGGGCGATCTGCGAAGAAAGTACGGCTCACGCTCTGGTCAATTGCTCATTAAAACCCTTTAAGATGCTCTCTACCTTTATAGGCCTACACGTAGGTCGCGTCTTGCTTTGTTGTTATGTGTGAATGGTTGAATGCTTAGTTAGGAATATATTTAAGTAAGCTATGTGTGTGATTTAAATTGGATCTGAAAATGTAATGAACTATTGCAATGTGTGCGAGAGTATTTGCCAGACGCCGGCGCCTTTCTCCTTGCAATCTGACAACCAACTCGTGCGCGCGACAACTTAGAGAATACCTACACGGAAAGAAAGCTTACCAATTTTCAAATTTGTAGCTTTTAAACAGCAGAAAGGATGGGAAACAAGACATGCAAAACGCAATACCTTTTATAATTTAACACAGGAAAACACTAAAAAATAACACTAGGCACATGAGAATTCATACTACTGGTATGAATGTAACCAATAAAACTATTAACGACACTACATTAACTGGAAAAATTATGTTTATTAAAATGAAATCGACGTAGTTGCAAATGAAAATATTGAAATTACTCTGTCAATTAAAATTAAAATCAATCTGAAACTGAGTCAGGCAAATTAAAATATTAAAAACAATTTGATTGTCACCTCTCTTTTGTGAGCCATATTAAATTTGAAATTATGTGACAATATAATTTATACTGTAGTTTCTGGCTTCAATAAAACAAAATTATCAGAGTCTCAAATTAAGTTTCTGGAATTCATTACACCTCGGCTAGCGTGCATGGTATAATTAAAAATCTCAGACCTCTGGAAAGTCTCAGGTAGTTAAAACTGTAAAACTTCCAAATAAAATAAACGGTAATGAGTTTCCAGGCATAATTTTACTCTGAGAAACAAACAAGTTCATTGATGTATGATGACAAGATGGTAGCATAAGTCTTTAGGAATACTCATCCTTCCGAAGTGGAGTCGTCAGCGTCGGTTGAATGAAAACCATTCAAAATCTAAAATCTGGCGTTTCAGGACTCTTTGCTTGTCCACGTGCATTTATAGAACTTTGAGGTGCCTCACAACGCCTCTCCTAAGCTTACGCTCGGCAGCCTTGGAAACATTTTACTGAAAAATCGCCGTACAAAAACTACGGTGGTCTGCCTTCCATCGTGTCTGATTTGAGAGCCCCTGTGTTCACACACAAAGACAATGATCCGGAAAAATATATAAGATAACGTCATATCCTGTTATCACAAACTACGATCAAAAATATCAAAACTTCATTTTATGAGGTGCAAAATAAACTTACACACGTACGTTTTAAATAGAACGATGTAAAGAGAAAATAAAATTACATCAACCTCTACCACTGAATATAAACTGCATTATGTATTAAATTACAATACTTAGAAAATAAAATTATAAAGAAATTTAAGAGAGGTTGTCCTGAAGATACAATTCTAACCAAACTATACGAAACGTAATTAAACAAAGCAAATGTGATAAAATTAAAATGTACTCACTCGGTTCAGATGTAAATAAATAAGTCTGTGGAAGGATACTGTATCACCACGCCAGCTATTCAAACTTTTAAAGAGGGACATTCAACATTGCCTAGCGTTGTTTGTATAGCGGGAGAAAGGATCGTGTTTAATCTGCGATTCTGTTCACAGCTTACATCTAAATATATTTACTGACGACCCTCGGAAGGTTTGAATGAAGTTAAAAGATTTATTTTTCATATATTAAACTGAAAAAAAATGTGAACATCAATCATTCACAGACCAATATTATTTACTTAAGTTAACGTGCACGTGTTTATAGCTTTGTTTACAATACTCATTACTTTTTTTTTCACTTAATGAGCATGTGCAATGGCCAGCCGAAAGACATATGGCAATATTTATTTTGAGGTACAAAAGGATCTGCAACCGACGGGCTGAAAGTAGAAATTTCTTAGGGTTTTCAAGTTCTCATTGTTACCGTGAACATCTTTTTAAATGCGTGTTAAATTATTTAATAAAATCACTTAAATTCGTAATTTTGTAGAAGAACGATGAATGTGCATAAAATATTTAGTGTTTAGTGTTAATTTGTACACATACGCATACAGGAAGCAAAATTATTCAAAATGGTCTTCCCAGACAAAAAATAGTTATACGTTGACGAATCGTCTTCAAAGTATTCCATATAAGATGTACGGCTGGGTGTGTTTGCCTTTCTGAGGAATAAAGGATGATTAGCGCGGAGTTACCGCGGCTCACGGGGCTTATTCCTTACATCATTTGGAGCAAAATATTTTATATAAGTGCAGGTCCTATTCACAATAGTTACAGAGTAATTCAACAATCACCACACCAACCCTACAGTGGAAAGGAGGGTTCAACACCGTTGCAGTGTCAATGTGTCACGATCAGCTGATTGTATCTTCAATTGTTGCAAGAAGAACTGTCGCTGTTACTTGAGGATACTCCAGCAATGAGACGTCGTATGATCTTCCAGCATGATGGTGCACCTACTCACTTCCGCCATGCTGTGGTTAACACTTCAATGTGCATGTCCCTGGAAGATGGCTAGGACGAGGTGGTTTTCACCCCTGGCCTCCTCGATCGCCAGATATACCGCCACTAGATTATTGCGATTTATTGCGTTTGTGATAGATTATTGTGTATATTGTTTACCAGAGGACTGCACGAATACGCGAGGAACTACACTGAAGAGCCAAAAAAATTAGTATACCTGCCTAATATCGTGTAGGTGCTGCAAGATGACGTGGCATGGACTCGACTAATGTCTGAAGGAATGCAGGAGGCAATTTACACCACGAATCCTGCAGGACAGTCCACAAATCCAATCTGCGCCAATTTGAGAAAGGGTTGCACGTCTGCCACGTTTAATGATTCTCGTCAGTTGTCATTTGTCCCGTTCTTTCACGATATTTTTCCGGCCGCAGCGATGTCGAAGATTTGATGTTTTACTGGATTCCCGATATTCACAGTACACTCGTGAAATGGTCGT
>NQII01010644.1:0-10711 GCA_002778355.1 Clitarchus hookeri
GAACCTGTAAAACCTAGAACTGCCAACAGTAAATGAAGCATTACGATGAGCTGACAGGCAAGCAACTGTATGGAATTGGAACTCTAGCCAACATTGATGGGTGAGCAGTGTTGGACGATTACGAACGACTCCACCAAACACGAGGGTACTAAGTGTTTCACCTGTCGCAGAATGAGACGTCATACAGTAACCCAGCAGCAAACACGGTAGTGCAATCTGACATGGCACAAGGCTATGAAAAAGAACCGAGTTAATTTTTGTAGGTTTTTACCATGCCTTCTACCAGTCGGTTTGTNACATGGCACAAGGCTATGAAAAAGAACCGAGTTAATTTTTGTAGGTTTTTACCATGCCTTCTACCAGTCGGTTTGTGAATGTGTGATATGGTAGTGAAAAGGTATGCCTAATACCATTGTATTTACAAAACTCTACAAATTGTTCTGAAGAGNGAATGTGTGATATGGTAGTGAAAAGGTATGCCTAATACCATTGTATTTACAAAACTCTACAAATTGTTCTGAAGAGAACTGTATGCTATTACAAGAGACGAGATGTTCAGGAATACCATGAGAAGTAAACCAGACCCTCAACTGATAAGAGTGTATCTGAGCTATGTGAGATGACTGGCAAACCTCTGGCCATTTTGAAAAACTTGTCTACAAGAACTAAGAAGCATTTTCCCAATAAAGGGCCCGGCAACGTCAATACGAACTCTCTGCCAATGTTGCCTGGACCAAGTCCATGGTAATAATTTTGGATTTTTCTCTGGCATTGACTAACTTTGTAAACATGCCTCACNCTCTGCCAATGTTGCCTGGACCAAGTCCATGGTAATAATTTTGGATTTTTCTCTGGCATTGACTAACTTTGTAAACATGCCTCACACTATGCAACCACCGTGTACTTGCACGAGCAGCTGAATTACAGTACTACACAACTAGGCACACAAAGGTCGCCAGAATCAGGCCACGGTGCGAAGAAGTCGGGCATCTTCGCCACCCCCTCCCCGAGACCCTGGCGCAATACACTAATCCCTATCACCGTCGACCTTCATAGCAGGGGGCTCCTTAGACATTCTTCCCCTCCTCTACCGATCAGTAAGCTTTTATTAGCAACGCAGATTTCATAACNAGCAGGGGGCTCCTTAGACATTCTTCCCCTCCTCTACCGATCAGTAAGCTTTTATTAGCAACGCAGATTTCATAACCCAGAAAAAATTCATGGACATTCCTGGAGCCTTTCAAATACCATACATTTCTTGCTTCTCCCAATGATAGAATATCCTGTGCATCATGATAATGATCACAGGACAGGACTCAGCTAATAGCATCAGTTTCTTGTCAGCTGTCCTGGTGACAGGTTGTGTGAGGAGTTCATGTGATAGTGGAGATACTGGAGTGTATTGTTAAGGAAGGGTAGCAAAGCTGTTACAATAAAAAATCAAACCTACTTTAAATAGCACGGCTGAAACAAATATCAGTACCTACTTACAATGGAAAAACATATCTAGAAAAGTTTCTTAATTGTGTGGTAATAGCAGGCATGAACCATATTCCATGGTGAAAAAACCGAGTCATTACGAGAAAGTACTANTTCTTAATTGTGTGGTAATAGCAGGCATGAACCATATTCCATGGTGAAAAAACCGAGTCATTACGAGAAAGTACTATGCTATGTACTTCTTGAACTCGTACCATGTAAGGCTATATTTGGAAGGTGTTTTCCAGATTTCAATACAACTAAGTAGTGATACAGAACCGAATAGAGAATAAAAATAAACAGTATTTTTAAAGTCATAATGCACTGTTGTAGACTCAGCTTACCAAGCATATGTTGTTATGAATGAATATTCAACATTTTCTCTAAGTTCCTTGCACGCATGTGTTAGTTTGTTATCACGTCCAAGCAAGCTAACGTATCATCATTTCCATTGAAATGTTGAGGTATACTTGCATTGCNGTCCAAGCAAGCTAACGTATCATCATTTCCATTGAAATGTTGAGGTATACTTGCATTGCTTTCTCATGAAAAATAATACATTTGTACAATGGATGGCACCGACTGCTTCACCAAGCCTAGCTACCACGGACAAACACAATGGCAAGCACTCGGGGACTGTCTCTGTTAGCGCAGCCCCATCTTTAAGAGGTCGTAAAACTACAAACCAACACCCATCAGTAAACTGGGGTTACTTGGGACACTAAGTGTAACTGGCGACAGTTATAAAGAGCGTTTGTTGGCACATGCGGCAGCTCTGAAATAAAACTTGTGCAGTTTCATGAAGTTGGTTTCCTTATGAAGCGTCCCAAATCATCCTCGGTATCCCATGCAGCCCCAAGCGTGCAGTAGTACCTTCAGTCAGGCCGGCGCTACTAACATAACTTTTCTTCTCCACTGTGTACTCAACATCGCACTGGAACACTATAAACACATTATACAAAGCGTCGTAACACAAATAACATTCAACAGTTTGTTACGGTAACACATGTACTCTATTTATTTGTGAAACCTGCGGAAAATACTGACAGCAATACGTAAATCTCTGTAACTCATAATTGTCATCTGATGCTCTACCATGAGGCAATCACATCATAAAAATTTGGGAATAAGGATTCGGAAATTATAACACATGACATTCCTATTTGTTCAAAACTTCTTTCATAACAACATATGGTAACATGAGAAGCAGTTTGCCATAACCATCTAAGAACAATACAATACAAGGTGTACTTGGTGTCCCTCACTTCTCTAATGTCGTCGAGAAACGATTGAGGTCTTGAGAGCCAATGAGGGTGAAGTGATGCGAGTATGGAGCAGTGCTGGAATGCAAGCGCAAGGGAAACTGGAGATTCCTGAGAAAACTCGCCGACCACGTCGTAACATGTCGTACTAAGGGTGTACGCTTTTTCACACCGCAACCCCACCGGAGATCAAACCACATTCACCTTGGCGGGAGAAGAGTAGTTTAATAACTACACCACCGCGGCCTCTTTAAGGTAATTGTGTTTAAATGTGAAACTCAGCACGAGACATGTTTACAACATGCATTTCTGTACACATAACTATTTATTTAAACTCCACCACTTCGCCTGCATAGTCTGATATATACTTGTGTAAATGCTGTCNACCGGAGATCAAACCACGTTCACCTTGGCGGGAGAAGAGTAGTTTAATAACTACACCACCGCGGCCTCTATAAGGTAATTGATTTTAAATGTGAAAATCAGCACGATACATGTAACACTAAACTATTTATTTAAACTCCNGCCTCTATAAGGTAATTGATTTTAAATGTGAAAATCAGCACGATACATGTAACACTAAACTATTTATTTAAACTCCACCACTTCACCTGCATACTTTGCTATATACTTGTGTACATGCTGTCCTACCCTTATATCTAAGTAACCAATGAGTGTTTCATAAGAAGAATTTTACATAAAAAGCTGTGTAAGACAAGAACTTTTGCACAAAATTTGTTGCTTTATCTGGGTCCGATGTGACTAACGGCATTTCATACAAATAATTATCATTTTATGATTTAGAGAATTGAATGTGTACATTTCACATTATCCCAACTAAAGAAAATTTTTATTCATTCTGTTCTAACTATAAAGAAAATTAGTTTAGCCATTTCATCCAATTTATGAATATTAGTTGCTGTGATTAATATGTAGTTGCTGTGACTTTGAAATAAAATAATACGTGAGTCCAAAAAAATGACAAAACCTTCCACGCACAACACTGATATAACTTCTATCGTAAAAAAAAATTGAGTAAGCATAGAGAATAATTTTTATCAAAATGGAAACCGTAGTCTTGATATTGCGACGTGGTGCGCAAAACTTACCTCCCCTCCACCTACTACATATATGACTCTGGGTGATGAGGGGAGGAGATACCGCGCTCCAAACCACACTAATCAGTTATACACNTATGACTCTGGGTGATGAGGGGAGGAGATACCGCGCTCCAAACCACACTAATCAGTTATACAGGCAACATTTCAGTTTACCCGCTGCACCCTACAACTTGCTGCGCCATGAAGTCCATGCAGCCAGCAACCGGTTGAAAAATGTGTCATCTTGCTTTGTGTGTGGGGAAGAACTAGACTGTAAGTACCTGTGCTTCTGGCCTTTGATATAATATTCAATAGTAAATACAGGAAAACTTTGTAAAATATTTCAAAGGGGACTTGAAAATGCAGGTTTATTAACAAGGAAACATTTCTTAAAAGGGGCCCTTTGCTTGAAGTTTTTACACCAGGTTCGCAACCAAGTAAACTTAGTAAGCAGGAAACTTTTTAAAACCAAACTTCTTAATATAGTTCTACTAGAGTTAATAGAATATTTCAAAAAACAATCTAATGACTGTAGACAAGTAACAACAAATTGAGCATTAACATAATTATTTACTTCATAATAAGAGAAAAAACTTAAGCCATAGTTTAAGTTATGGCCCAGTATGAGATATTGGTACACACACAGATACAGAGATTTACATGAAGTCTTGGAAATCATCCAAATTCTCTTTATCAGTACAAGCACACTTCTTTGCTACGGTACTTCACCTAAGTCACTGTCTGAACAGGATGCATTGTCTTTTTCCCGTTGAAACACTTTGGCAGTATATTCCTTCTAAAGTTTCTCATTCTCCACAGTAGGTAAGGGAGTATTTTCTTTCAATACTTCACACACACACTCCTCCATGATGTAGTGAATGTTACTACGCTGATCCTTAGTTTCACGTATGTCCTACCGTGAGAGCTGACAGATCTCTCATTACCAGAAGACGTTGCAGGCATACCTAGAATTCTGGAAGCTACTTCCGACAGCTGCGTATGTCCATGGAGACCTTTCCACTAAGTGCGCGGCTTAATTAACTTTTTAAGAGCCATCCAGAGAACAGAACAATACTTTGTATTGTGTATTCCTTCTGCAGTATGCATAACAGTGCTATTGAATAAGATAGTCACTGCCTGTCTATTAGTAGAGTGTAGTAAACAAGTTTAGTGATAGGAAAGCAGCACTGATTAGAAAGGAAACAATGATCTCTACCGTGATTAATAAGCCCACTTCGTCAAATAACTTATACGCTACACAGTTAAAAAATAAAGCCCTGATCATAGTGAGTTCAGCCATAATAAATATCATCACTACAAAATATACGCTCGGTCTCGTAATTTGGAAAGATGTTATCAGTCAGTGTGTGGCAAATTGACATATACGAAACAAGATAACGTGCCATTTACAAATTCCTGTATTAGTTGTTGCATGAACCAATGAAAATTATTATTACGCTGTCTATTCTGACTGCAATGCTCACGCACATCAGACAAGCAGAAAATACGCCAATAGAAAAGTTCTGAAATTAATTAATACATTTTATTTTACGTGATCACAAAGCAGCTGTTATTAGTGTTACAAACTAAACTTTTTGCTAAAGTAGTAATGTATAGGGGTTCAAAATGAAATGCAAAATAAACTGTCCATATTCAAATGAAACACAACTTCAATCATAGGCAGNAGGCAGTTCTTTTCATGTTGTATTTCCACACACCATACCATGCATACATGACTGATATTAATTCCAAAACCCTACAGAAATATAGCAGGGTGATGCTAAGTTATTTTTCAAATAATTTGATGAAATATATATCAAATGCTTGTCATTTTGAGCCAGTAATAGGAGAAAAGTAAACTTGTGAATGTTTATTAAGATGGGATCCAGACACAGGCCAACCTGCTGCTATCTGTTGGTGAACACACTCGGCTCACAACACGCCCTGCCGCGCCATCTGTCAGCAGGCTCTTGAAACACCACCAGCCAGAAAAAAAATAGCTTTATTGTTTAAATAGCATATTTACAAACATAGTTTTATTTTTCCGCGAGCTATGTGTAATTTTTAAAATAACACAATATGTATTTCCAAGTACAACAATTTTGATTACTAGTAATTTAAATTTGGCTGGTAATTGATTTACGCCTACGTCCATTACACCCCATGTTATTTTATTTCCACAAACATATTTCCCTATTTTCACGTTGTTATTAAACTGTATTAATAAAACAAAGAAAGTGGGTCGTGCGTGGGTAGTTTTTAAGCAATTCTACCATTGTTTCAGGCCACATATTTCCATCTCAATCTGTTTATCATCAGCAATAGAAAAACTGGTTTGCAAAAGTTGTTGGTGAGTTGATTGTTGAAGAATGAAAGTGCGTTGACAAGCAAGTTCCCAAAATTACTTTTATTTCCGTTTTAACATATTAGGCTAGCATCCAAAGTGTGATATGAACTACAATTAACATCTTTCAAATGTTAACCCAAATTCTCTGTTTCTAATAAATTAAAAATGTTAACAAATAATTTATTTTTCACAAGGTTTTATATATTTTCTTTTATAACCTAAGAATTTTTATAGACTGTGTCCATCTATACCTTAAAAATTTGTTTGATTTTATAATGACAAGTGGATTAGCTGACAGCGTGTTGATAAAATATACAGCCGCCACTTGATGCACCAGTTGATGGCGAAAGGATATACAAAAGGTAAACATTTGGCGCTACGGACTGTCAAAATCTTGCCAAATTACATGAGACAAAAAGTAAAAGATTTCCTACACAATTAACATCTAAAGGGACATTCCCCAGAATAAGTTCTTGTGTGTCTAAAAGGAGTACTATTGTTACTAAATGATTTACCACACAACTTACAACTAAAGGGGCGTTCCCTAAAATGAGTTCTTCTGTGCCTAATAAGAATAATTTTCTGACTAAATGATTTACTACAAAATCACAATTCAAGGGAGCACTCCCAAGAATGATTTCTTCTGTGCCTAATAAGATGGTTTTTCTGACTAAATGATTTACTATACAAATAACAGCTAAAGGGGGAGCTTCCCAGAATGAGTTCTCCTGTGCTTAACAAGAGCACTTTTATCACTAAATGATTTACAACACAAATCACAGATAAATGGGCGTTCCCCAGAATGAGTTCTTCTGTGCCTAATAAAATTATATTTCCGACTAAATGATTTACCACAGAATTCACAGCTAAAGGGGAGCTCATTGGAATGAGTTTTGCTGTGCTGAATAAGAAATCTTTTCTGGCTAAATGATTTACTACACAAATCACAGCTAAATGAGCACTCCCCAGAATGATTTATAATGTGTGTAATGAGAACACATTTCTGACCAAATGATTTGCCACACAATTCACAGCTAAAAGGGCGCTCTCCAAAATGAATTCTTCTGTGCCTAATAAAATTACATTTCTGACTAAATGATTTACTACACAATTCACAGCTAAAGGGACGCTCCCCAGAATGAGTTCTTCTGTGCTGAACAAGAGTATATTTATCCCTACATGATATACTACACACTTCACAGCTAAAGGGCCGCTCCCCAGAATGAGTTCTCCTGTGCTTAACAAGAGTACTTTTATCACTAAATGATTTACAACACAAATCACAGATAAATGGGCGTTCCCCAGTATGAGTTCTTCTGTGCCTAATAAAATTCATTTTCCAACTAAATGATTTACCACAGAATTCACAGCTAAAGGGGAGCTCATCGGAATGAGTTATGCTGTGTGCAATAAGACCACTTTTCCCACTAAATGATTTACCACACAAATCACAGCTATAGGGGCGCTCCCCAGAATGAGTTCTGCTGTGTGCAATAAGATCACTTTTCCAACTAAATGATTTACTGCACAGTTCACAGCTAAAAGTAGGCACCAGAGAATGTGTTTTGTGCAAAATGTGATTACTTTTACGACTTAAGGATCTTCCAGTCATGTTCCCAGAACGAGTTTGTTTCTGTCCATGCGTCGAGATTTGCTGTATTAAATCACTTTTCACTACATATGATATCCCACAGTGACCACACGTATATGTGACACTGCACTGGGGAGATGGTGAGTTGGGATGTTCTCCAGTATCATCTTCATGTTCAGCAGATGAGTAGAGAGATCCACAACGCTGCTGACACTTGCAATCTGCTGAAACTACGTTGCACAACTTGCAAACCAAGACCCTCGCAGACAGGTAAGTCTCTGCCATGACACTATCTGAAGGGATACAGTCACTCTTCACTCTGTCATTTTCTTCACCGTAACACTCTACTTTAGTTCCTGGATGTTCTTCTCCAGACCTAGTCTTTACGACAGAACGACTGAATTCCTGCAATGAAAGAGTACAAGACAGTTACACTAACTCTATAACAGATATTAACTGTAATATGCTTGAGTACTGAAAATAAAGAATATTTTCTTACACACATCAGTGGAACTTAACAACTTTCGTATGCCTATGTGATCAACCACAGTTTCTTGCATAATTGCTGTTTTGGACTGTTTGCTGTCACAAGGAAAAATATATAACGACGTCCAACAGATAACTTATTTTGGCAAATTTTATGAATCCCCTTTACCTTTTACACACCTAATTATACTGCATTAAGGTTGCACTTTGAAATATTATTTATTGTGTATTTTGTCCCTACAGGAAGTATAGCAACAAAAGTATCATGGTTAAACACTTTGATCCAAAAAAAATAGTAGCCTGCAGAGAAAATTATTGGAGTACCTCCAAGTTCCCGACCAAAAATAAGTAATGCAAAAGTCCAAATACTTTTATATAAATACTAGATACTCTTAACGAATGGCTAAGACATAATCTGTCCCATTCTCTCATTTTCACCCCAGTGTTACACACAAATTAAAACAAAGCCTTTAGTAGTCTGTTTTCCAAAACACAATCTCACTTCATTTATATTGTGTGAATATTTAAGTGACATAGGATCTTAGATTTAAAACCATGTTCAGCAGTAAAAAACAAGTAGTGCTAAGATGTATCTTTATGTATCTGAAGTATTGTGAAAACTTATAGAGGATATAATTTTACAAACATTGAGGCTAGAAAATGGGGATATGGAGTTTAGTCACGTTTTCACATGAACTATGATCACTTCTCAATGAAGGCAAGTCAAGTATGAACATAATTTATGCTCTATGACACTGCATTATGCTAATGAGCACAGGACTGGACTCATCTTGTAGCCTCAGTCTCTTGTCAGTTGTCCTGGTGACAAGTTGTGTAAGGAGTTCATGTGATGACTGAGTGTCTTTTTAAGGATGGGTAACCACGTTGTTTATTCTAGATCATCAGTTATTACGTCAGACTGACTTCAGTGATCACACAAATATTAAGAATACTCTGACCTAGCATGGCTGAAACAATAAACATCAGTACTGTACACTTATGATAAGATGTGTGCATAGGGTATTAACTGTAAAGTGAGCACTTTTGAAAGCCCTCTCATATTAAATAATTGTCAGTAAATATATCTTATTTTAGTCTTACAAGTTAACTTCCGAGTGCGGTGGAAAAACACTGTTTTTATTTCTTGCATGGCAATATTTATTTTTAAAGGTGGTAAAAGCATAAAAAATTGCTAAAAAGATCAAGTAACTAGTGTCTCAAAAGTGCTCACTTTACCATGAACAGGCTATATATATACGTATGGCTGCATGTCTGTATACAGTCGACCCTTGTTAATCCGACAGGTATGGGGCCGAGAGGGTGTTGGATTACTGAAAGTGTCTGGATTACCAAAAGCGGTTTTTTAAAACTCTATGGTAGCAGTAAGCTACAGGAATTACAGTCATTTTTGTACGTTGAACCATTTAGGACAATAGGCTATGAAAACAATTAATTTTACAAAATGAGAACAAAGAAGTTGAGAAAACATTTACGTACGTGTATTAAAAACATGAATTAGATATTATGTATACAGTACAAAAACAAAACAAAATTTTTAAATGAAAGGCATGCATACAATAATGTATTTACACTTTGAAGAAATCTGGGATAGTCTTCTGTTTCTTCTTACGTAAACTGTCAGTCAATGCTTGTTCTTGAATGTCTTTTAACATTAATATTTGCTCGTAGTCAGATCCTCTCTCCTCCACACCATCGTAACAAAGTGTTTGCAGCTGATGAAGCTTCATCGCAGTTGACAGTGAATCTCGTTTCCGAGGCCTCCTGGATAGTGTTGTCAACAGGTTCTGTGATTTCCTTGAGTCTGTGAGATCAGCGTCAAGGTTATCATCTAAAACCCATGTTTTTAAGTCTTCCACCGTATCTTGTGGAATTTCAATTTCATTGCAAATTGCAAGTGCAGCCTCCAAAATTGGTTCAGAGTCGTTAGTGTTGTCTTGAGATTTGTTGTCATCTTTCTTTGGAAGAAATAGATTTTCTGGCCAAATATTTTTCCAAGATTTTATTAACGTAAGAGAATGATGCTATACCACCACTGTGGAAGACATGGTGGCTTATAGGGTCAGAGTTAATGCCTCCCAGCACCGACTATAATGTGCTTGAAGGTTAAGGGATGTGTAATAATTTAGTCTTTTACTGTTGTATTTTGAAGGACGAATATATTGTCTCGGATATATTCACAAATAAACAACATCAACACTCGAGAGGTGTGGTACTGTAATAATTTGGTTACTCGAATTGACTGCTAACGACTTCTAACGACTTTGTGATGGAGGGGGGCTTCTCTTGACGGTGATTGCATACTTAGCTCTTGCTGGAATGATGTCAGCTTTGGTGGGTGAGCTCCGGCGATGGGCGGCCTTTGGCAAAGGCCCGCTGTTGCTGCCATCTCACTGTGGTGATGTTCTACTGACGTGGCCAGGGGTCC
>NQII01010644.1:15844-35344 GCA_002778355.1 Clitarchus hookeri
GGGGGGGGGGGGGGGGGGGTTGTGGGCCAGCGTCGCTCTAAAATTCCTAAACCGTCACACGACAAGAATTTACTTGACGCCAAGCAAATGCTGTATTCACAATGGCATCCTTGATGTTGAATTGTCTCAAGGGGGATGTGATGTCTGCGTTAGGTTGACTTACGATATCCATAAGTAGGTGCTTCTTGTAATGTGCCTTGAGAGTCTTGATAACATTTTGGTTCATCGGCTGAATGAGAGCGGTTGTACAAAGCCTCTATATAGCCATCAGCTGTCTTAACTCTCAATTCTTCCTTGTCAGGATGTCCTGGTGCATTGTCCAATACGATAATGGCCTTCACTGGCAACTTTTTCTCGTTCAAGTTTTGTTTTACTTGTGTGACTAAACTCTTAGTGTACCAATCATGAAAAACTTCTTTAGTGACCCACGCTTGACTTTCACTCATGTACGTAACTGGCAGAGATTCAACCTTAATGTTTTTAAATGCACGGGGACATTTTGATTTCCCCACTAGTTTTAACATATGACTTCCTGAAGCATTAGCACATACCATCAGAGTGATCCATTCTTTTTGAAGTTTTCTTCCAGAAACATGTTTTTCCTCTTGAGTGATAAACGTCTTAGATTAAAATTGCCGCCAATATAAGGCCGTCTCATCGGCGTTATTAACTTGTTCAGGTGTTAGGCCTAGTTCAGTGATTTTTACATTCAGTTTCTGGATGAATTCAGAAATCTCAGACTCGTCAGCAGACAATTTCTCACCGCTCATCTGTAGGAATCGAATACCATCACTTGCACGGACGTCGGTTTCTTTTGTAATTTCATTATAAAAAAATTAGGCTTTTTGTTTTAAAATTTCTCCTGAAATGGGTTCATGTCTGCCTCTTTTTTGTTTGAACCAGGTGTAAAGAGCATCCTCAACTTGAGGAAACTCACTCATTTTAAGGGTTTTTCTTTAAATGTGCTTTTCATCAACAGACTTCATATAGTTTTCAATTTTTTCTCTATTTTTCAAGATATCATAAACTGTAGCTCGCCCTATGTCAGACGAAGTACATATCGACGTTGGAGTTTCACCACGGTCGTATCTCTTAATAATTTCCCATTTATCAGATAGAGATAATGTTTTATGCTTACGTTTTGAACTTGTGCTCGCCATTACAACACTACACTATACAGTATAACTGAACAACTCACAACACTATAATATCACTCTTTAAACAAAAATTCATACTGAAACAATGCACTAACACACCTGCGACGAAACCCAATTCGGACGTCTAAACAAGCAACTGAGTAGGCGTGTGGAGGGACAGGAGGGTGTTTCCCGTCGCAACAGGAACGGCAAACGGTATGGTAAACAAAGCGCTCAAAATGAAGCTCGGGTGACTCAACTAACAGGCACATCGGACTACCGAGCATGTCGGATTGTTACGTGTCGGACTATCGCGACCCAACTGTATTCGCATATTAATAATTATACTATAAAGTAGGATTGAAGTGTAAGTACTAATGTGTGAACTGTGAAGGACTACAATATTTTTCCATGTGCAAGGAGAAAGAAAACGGGTTGCGAGAACAGCAAGAGGGTGGGGGGAATAGAAATAGGGCAAAACAAATACAAATTCTTACAGTCCAACAGGACACAGCCACCGGCGTGATTTTCTGAAAGAAATCAGGACACATAGGCTTGCCTGGTTCAAGTCCACATTTCCCACCTGAAGGGCTTCGGGTATCAACAGGCGGCGTATGGTCTAATATTACATTTATTCAAATCATAATGCCATCTGAACTAAGCACTTAACTGTGGGAGTTTTGCAATGGAAAGTGTTAGATCTGGCGGATGCTAGAAATGAAGCCAGACTATAAATACTAGTCTTCCAGAATTATTTATTTATGCTAAGAAACACTCAGTTCTAATATAATGTTAAATTCATCAATTTACCATCATTTCTAATTTACTGCCTGGCTTCGGCTAAGAACCCAAGGTAACTCTGGTTAAACTCCCACCTCTTTAATGTTTCACAGAAGTTGGAAAATTCTGTGTTCAGTTCATTCTTGGACTTGTTTTATTTTAAATGTTACAACTAGAGGCTAGTGCTATTTTGTTTTAATAAAAGTAGTTTATTTTGTTTAGAATCCATATATTTATGAAGAATGAAAGTTTGGTGCCAAAAACTAGAAAGTTAGGGCATGTGCAGTGCCCTCCCATCTCGACATGATAGTGGGGAGATGCTTCGCCCCCTCAGTACCATATCCCGCACTTCTCTCACATCCCCCGCCCTTCCTGCTTGGAGATCATTTGATGCAGGGGATACATTTTGTCACTTCAGATTTTATGTCTGCTCGCAGATTCCTTCCCATTTGTGCCACGGACTTGAAATTTGGCAGTAAAGTATTTCTTAAGGGGGAGTTTCATAAATTTTAACGATTTTAGAAAATTTCTAGTCTTTAGGGCTGCCCAATTTCTTTTTCCAATACCACCAAAATGGTTTCAAATATGACATTCCAATTTGGCAGACCTTGTACGCCCATCAGTTCACATCATCTCAAAGTGTACAGTTGATTTCACCTCAAATGTATAATTTTAAGAGAAGTTTCAATGGCGAGGGGGTTGAATTTTAAATTCCTATACCTCCTAGACAGTTTACGCTACGGAGATGGGACTCAGTAGGCATGGTCAGGGCCCCAACAGCTATAAACCATTATGGTGGCTGACAACACCCGTTTTAATTTTTTAAATCAGGGGTTGGGGGAGAGGAGCGCATTATTCAAAATTGGTTACCTGCTTGCTGAAACTTCTTTAATGATTTCTTCCCCATCCATTCTCGAGTGCTATGTAAGAATTTACCGGTTTATATTCAGTTTTCCTACTTTTTCCCCCTCCTTTATGTATTTCAGTTTTTGTAACCCTTGGATATCAAAAAATGACATTTTGAAAAATTGGTACTTTCGATGCATATTCCCACCGTATCTTTAACAACTTTTCCAAAACACTCAACCCATTTTTTATATATAAACACTTCTATACCTAAAACCCCCAGGAGTACAGTGAAACACCATCCTAACGAGCATGGAATATAACAACAAATTCACTACAGCGATAATATTTTNCCCCCAGGAGTACAGTGAAACACCATCCTAACGAGCATGGAATATAACAACAAATTCACTACAGCGATAATATTTAAATGCAGCATCATGTTCTATATTCTATACAAGGTTAATATTCTCGTTAAGAATGTGTGACTTTTTGTGTAATCGCTTGCTATAATAATAACATTCCTGTTCTCAAAGTTAGAACAGAAGTAAAAATTTCCAATTTTGTTTTTCACAAATGTCACGTAGACAGAGCAGAAGAATGTAAATGTCTTTTCTATTCCTTTTCTAGAAGAAGGGACAGGAAAGTATCTCTTTTCCAGTTTAATTCCATATAACCTCAGACAAGAGATTGTTCCTCGCAAAAGAGAGACAACTATTGGCACATCATTTACTATATGGCTACGGTAAAGAAAAAAACATGTTACCCTTATGAGTCCACTCATCTGGAGACTATAGCTGTCTGGCTTTGTCAACTTTTCAAATGTACACAAATATAAGTTGCCNTTATGAGTCCACTCATCTGGAGACTATAGCTGTCTGGCTTTGTCAACTTTTCAAATGTACACAAATATAAGTTGCCGTCTTCAAAAATACAAATGGCTGTCACTACACACTGCAGATCGTATTAGAGGATGGATCATTTAAATGGTTCAAATAGCAGTAATGAGTAATGTTTATTTTCAATCTTTGATAGTACAAGGTTAAAAAAAATGTTTTTTCAATTACCAGTCATCGTAACTTGTGCCCATAACACTACATGAAACGAGGTCGTACAGTAAATTACAGTTATAATGAATCATCATCAATTGTCTTTAATGCAAGGTCCCAATGTTTGTAGCATTCAGTTAGGGGGCACATTTTGCTGCTTCCTGCATTAGATCGCATGCTGTTTCCATGTTTTTTGGCCTAGAAACATGAAATTTGGCACAGAGGTTCCTCTTAAAGAGAAGTTTGTAAATTCTTACTTTTTTTGTCAATGGCATTCCAGTTAAGTATTTAACACCTGTCCCTCCCCATTGTCTCGTATAACACTCGCCTTACATTAGCTGTACAATTTTAAAAAAGGTGGAGGGATGTGGTGGTTGATGAATTTCAAAATGCTGGATCTTGTAAAAAGTTTTAGCTTTGGCATTCTCACTAAGTTAATGGCTTTTAGTCATTAAGGTTGTANTAAAAAGTTTTAGCTTTGGCATTCTCACTAAGTTAATGGCTTTTAATCATTAAGGTAGTAAGCACCTTGGTCAATTTTCAAATTTTTGAATTTGTTTGCTGTGAAGTGGGGGGAGGGACATTTTTTCAAAATCTGCCTATACATAGCAAAACTTCTTTTGCGGGTTCTTCCCCATCTGTCAGCAAATAATGTGTAAGAATTTCCCAACAATATACACATTTGCAATACATTTCTCATTGATTCACCCACACCAAATAGTATTCAGAAAACATGGCTTCAGCAACAACGGGTTACATCAGCCGCAAGTTCTGCTTCTGCAGGTTTCGNCTTGATTCGGCCCAAACCAAATAGTATTCAGAAAACATGGCTTCAGCAACAACGGGTTACATCAGCCGCAAGTTCTGCTTCTGCAGGTTTCGCCAACCTCTCCATGCACACATCACCTGAGTCTCACACACAGAATAATCCAGCGGAGTTCTGCACGCTGACCGCTGGTGTTGAATTGGAAGAGCATAGTTTGTCCCTTTTGTCACATTATGCTATCACGTAGTCTTATAATTTCTCAACAATTAACAGCTTTCTCCGGCTGTTAGCGTTTGCTAATGTCAGATAAATGTACGTGCTTTACCTCACCTCGCCACTCACAGTCTGACAAGATGTACAGGTTACAACACATCTTTACCGCTCTTCTCGGACTCCCACATGCCTTGTGCTAGGGAACCACACAGGAAACTACGAAAGTCTGAGCTGATGGGTTTCTGACAAGCGACACTACAACTTACACAATGTAATAAGAAAACTGTGACGACAGACCACTCCGTACTCACCTGGTTGTTGCTACTGTGTGCGTCAGACACATAAGCTGATTGGCCGCTTGTCTTGTAGTCTATTGCTTCTTCAAATATTTCTATCTCATCTTTAACCTCCACCTGGAACACAGCAAAGATGTGAGTAAGGTGACATTACTGCCAACGAGGGTGGAGCAGCATTGAAAAGAATTCAAATGTTCCAAATTACTTCGTTAATCATACATAATGGTCAAATAAGTTTGAAGACCCCAGTATAATTAGCCCAGCCAGGTTTTACTTTTGTAAACATTTAATTAATTCATAACCATCACCATAATCATCATGAGAAGCAGGTTCCAGCCACTGGCCGGGTTGTAATGATGCAATATACTTAAATTTTCGGGACTTGGGTGTAGAATTCTTTCGTGTGTACGAAGCTCGGGAAAGTTTCACAATAATTTTAACAGGTTTTCAGTAAAGCCGTGTTGGCTCGTTTCCCGTGTTTGTTCGTGTTCATTTATCAGGAGTCCGGTTGTGTTTCATCATTTCAAACATCGTGGTTTTTTGGAACGCGTCATCATTAGTTAGATTAGTTCCTCCGGCGCCGTTTTGATATACGAGAAGTTCGTTATCCGGAGGTGAGTGCGTCAACAAGTTTTTGTGGACCGCGAAGTTCGTTTTTGTTGACAGCACAGTTTTAGTTTCCTGCGACGCAGTTACGATATCGGTAACGGGCGCAGCAGTATCGATGTCAGGCTGAGCGTGGGACAGCGCAGTTCTCACGCTGCTGCGAGATGATAGGCGCTTATCACAGGAGAAGGGGGGCGATAGGCCAATATATACTGGTGGTGCCTAGCACCTGGGGAACAAAGTAATCAACTGTTGAAGAGGACGCATAGGGCGTGTGACGACGCATCAGGCGTGAATAATTTAACCCACACCGGCAAGCACCCGCGACCGTTAATTCTTTTCAAATCATTTCTTTTCAACTTAAACTAAATTCTATCTACTTATTTCCGCCGGTGTGGGGGGTCGTTAGGGTGCCAGGAGGGAACGAGCATCCCTCCTGCCTTCTTAAATTAGTCTTGCGATGCAAGCTTTGAGACATTAACATAAACGGTAAACCACTGTGACACTATTATGTACTTGGATATTTATCTGAACGCTTCGTACTCTGCATACTGGACATTCGTATTTGAACTGTATCATTCAAAAAATGATAAATAAAGTATAGAACAAACTAACTTCGAACTTAAACTGTCTTTCATAACCAACGAACATCCAATGGCACTGAGTCTCGTGTTTCTACCCCGAGCAAGCCGCGGCAAGTAAACAGTCTGTAGTGTACGCGGCTGAACGTTACAAGATGGCGCCCGTCCAACTGTGCGGCATCATTATAAATATATTGTAACGAGCAGAGGCCCGCGTCATTACAGGGTCTGTTTGCAGTAAAGGCCTCTCCTTCTTCCTCTGTCTTCTCACCGCCTCTCCATTCTCTACCATCTCCCGTCTTCATCTCTTTTCCCAAGTCTTCCCGCAACTCATCTGCATTCACATTTAAACTATCCTCCACCATTCCCCTCTTCTTCCATTTTCTTCATTTGTCAACATTTCAGTCTCTGTTTCTATTGAGTTCCCTAATGCATCTTTTTTCAATGTCTCTCTAATCTTAGCTTTTCCACATCTTCTCCATCTTCGTTAAACCTAATATTTTTTTCATTCCTCTTGACTGCACTTTACTCAGTACCCTTCTTGTCAATAACCACATTTCAAACACTATGTCAATAAAGGTATGTAATATGCTTTACGTATTACCTTCTAGTGTCTCTGAGGGACGCCCTTGCTCCAAATTAAACTCCTCACATGCCTCATGAACCCTTCTGCTCGCTTCACACACTCAGATACCTCTCTCACTCCTTCCACTTCCCTTAACCTCACTACTAAGTACTTAAAACTCTCCACCTTCTTTAGCTGCTCCCCTTCTAACATTATTGCAGTTTCCACTCTCTTTCCTTCTGGCTGTGATCACAATTTCACTTATCTTTTCCCATTAAATTTCATTTTGTACCATTTCCCTGCCTCATCCCAAGCAGATAACTGTCAGTTCAAATTCTACACTTTCCCAACACTACCGTTTCAGTTGGGATCCTGAGAGCACATAAGAGTGGAGCAAGATGAATATGGTAAAAGTTGGAATGCAAGGGCAGGGAAAACTGGAGATCCCAGAGAAAACACGCAGGTCAGCGACATCGCCAGGCACGATTTCCACGTGCAAAAACCCTGGAGTGACGCTGATGGGAATTAAACCCGCTTCGCCTAGGTGGCAGTTGAGTAGTCTATCCACTACACCACCGCAGCCCCCACAAAGTACAAAATTCAAAATAAAGAGATACGAGACATAATGAAAAGAAGATGTTGTGGCTGCGATGAGTGTGGACACTTAAAAGCCTGACGCCTCCCATAACAGAGAAGCAACAAGCCTCAGTATAAAAACTGCCAACGGACAGTAACAATAATTCAACATGAAGCTGCAGCAATGCGAGTGGCAACAGTGAGTTTCAGGAATAGTAAATAAGTTTACAACCTAGTTGTGAGAACCACCAGACCATAGGTACGTATCCGCAAGTCTGTGTAGTTCACCTGTAGTTAATGTAGGCAAATAAGGTACCAGCTGAGGAACATTACTGCAAGGAATGCTCAACTGTGGATCTCGGTACTACAGTTCTGGGAAGCTCTTACTAAATTGTTCCTCATAGCAGTTTCCTCGTTCACATTTACTGTAGCAGGCAATGAAGGTGCTGAAGATATTTAGCCTGTCTGGGATGAACAGACTTATGGAGGCAGTGTTGTGAGATAGTCGCATGTCCCGGATGAATCTCTAGCAATTCCTAGATGAAAGCACATCTGTCTCCATGATCAGGTTCCCAGTAGCACAGTGCTTACTGACCTACGTCACTGCCGAGTAGCAATCACACACANTAAAGGATATCACGTACACAAAAATGATTAAAGCCTATCACAATAAAAGTCACAGTCTTGCTTAACCCAAAAACACGAGTCTTGTACTAGCAAGCTGTAATACGTTCCTAACGTCGACTTAATGTTGTTGGAGGTGACGACTGTTTTACCGGCTGTGGTGACCATGCTAAATGGAGTAGTGCCCAGTCACGCATTATACTGATATCTCAGTAACAGTCGAACACAGAATGTGGAAGAAACTTAAACTCAGAACCTCTGATCATGGGCAGATGTACGAGGCATTCCATCTCTTTAAGTAATGCAGCTACTGGGACTTCCATGGGATACGGTTTCAAGAATGTACCACGAGTTTGGATAGACCACTGTCCCCAGGGACACCTGCGGTGGCATGCAATGTATTAATGACAAGAGTAGCAGTGGCTAGTTTGGTTGGTTGGTAACCGCATATAGACAGGCCACAGAGCAGGGGATTACTCACCAATTAATTTCTACCACGTTCCCGGACATTTCTACCACACCCTCGAAGTTTCCTACCACGGCCTCCCTGACTTAAATATGGCGTCCCAGCGGTCAGACCTTTAGATTTTGATTTGGACCGCCCATCACAACGGTAAGGCGATGGAAGAGAGCCATAGCGAGTACCTTAAATGTGCACAGGCTGTACAAGTAGCCAAAATAAGTGATAGATTATTTATTTCAGTGTCAGCAAGAAGGAAGATGTCCAAGGAACACGGACATTATCACGGCCGTAAGACTTGTCCACAGTAAAACTGTATATGTGGTATGGGCAATCGTTCCTTCTTTATTTTAGTTTGCTTTTGAAATTTTACAAATGATTTGGTAATTATTAAGTTTAGGGGCTTTTCTGAAAAACACAAAAAAAAATTCACGGGTAATGGTATATTTCCACTGTACTAATGATGCAAAACACGAATATACGAGCGGCATTAACGTACCACTAATGTCTTAATAATTGCCCACATAACAGAACCTAACGCCACGATGCGATGGATGAATCACTAGTTTACATTTTTTAATTAACCTAGGATAGTAGGGTTTTACACTTACCTAGGCTTGTAGGGTTTTAAACTAACCTAGGATTGTAAGGTTTTACAGTAACCTAGGTTTTTTTGGGTTTCACACTAACCTAGGANTAGGGTTTTAAACTAACCTAGGATTGTAAGGTTTTACAGTAACCTAGGTTTTTTTGGGTTTCACACTAACCTAGGATTGTAGGTTTTACACTAAATTACGAATTTAGGATTTCAGGTATTTAAAGGAACCATAAAAAACACCAAAAAAAATATCAATTAACTTACCAAGAAGGCAGCTGGTACAATTCCTGTCAACGGCCAATTCAACCTTACCTCACTTGACAATCACTATGTTCCACAAATCCACCACATACGCGAATATAACGCACTGAATATAAAACAATGAAACACTAGTTTACAGTCAAATATAACGCACAGAAGCACTCGTTATTGCTTTCTCCGTTTTTAAATCTGTCAGAACTAGACCCGGCAGATGCAATGGAGACTGATTTTTTTTTTAAATTGATCCTTAAAATGCCCGCAATGAAATCCGTGGTCGCTAGGTAGCGTGGAATCAGCAATGCGCTGCCATTAATAATGTCGACAGACGTTAATAGACTTATACAAACTAGGCAAACTGCTAGTACATTTTGCAATTTTTAAATATATTTTCTATTTATTTTAACAATACACCCTCTTGAATATGAACAAGGTAAGCTGTGCAGAACCCAATAATGCAACTTTGGTAATTTTCTAGTTTAGAGGCTTTTCTGAAAATAATAAAAAAAAAANAGCTGTGCAGAACCCAATAATGCAACTTTGGTAATTTTCTAGTTTAGAGGCTTTTCTGAAAATAATAAAAAAAAAACTCCAGAAAGTGGTATATTTAGACTCTACTAATAATGTAGAACATGAATATATTGGGGGCATAGCTTTAAAATAAGTACAACATATTTTTAAAAATTGAACAAGTTTGTGAGGTGACTGTTTCTGACAGTTTGTTTACGTTTTGAACGAAACGTTTTATGCCAACAAAAGTTGCATTAACAGGTTCTGCATAGCTTACCTTGTTGATATTCAAGACGGCGTAATGTTAAAATAAGTAGAACATATTTAAAGAAATCGCGAAAGTTGATGTTTACGCCTATTAACGTCTGCCGCAATTAATAATGGCGGCGCATTGCATATTCACGCAATCTACCGGGCGCATAAATCATCACGGGTCATACGTTAGTATGCATGCAGGCAGCGGTCGTGGTCAGTTCGATGGTGCTTCGTTCGTGATTTAAGACGGAAAAAAAGCAAGCAAGACTACGTTTCTGCGTTATATTAGCCTATTAACGAGTGCTTCTGTATATATATTCGGCTGTAAATGAGTGTTTCAGTGCGTTATATTCGCGTATGTGGTGCTTCGTGAAAACTGTGATTTCATCGAGTGATCTGACGTTGAATGGGCCATTGACAAGAGTATGTACAACCCGCCTACATTGGTGAGTGCATTTATATTATTTGTGTGGGTTTTACGTTCCTTTAAATCCCTAAAATCCTAAATTCGTAGTTTAGTGTGAAACCCACAAATCCTATCCGGTAGCTTAACGTGCAAATGTAGTTATATTACGTAAGTCAAACAAGGCTTTTTCCGGACGTTTATACAGCACAATTTCATATTCTTTCTATACTAACCTTGGATTATTCGTAGGTAACGCAGAACACGAGTATAGTAGAGTAGTTAACGTATGAATAATTGTATAATATGTGCCCACCTAACCGAACAGAACCTAACCCCACGATGGGTGAATCACTATTTTACATTTTCAAAATAACCTAGGAGTGTAGCGATTTTAACTAACCTAGGATTGTAGTTATTTAAAATAACGTAGGATTATAGGGTTTCCATGTAGTCTGTGATTGTAGGGTGTTGATCGGAGATTTTTTTAATATTGTATAATCTTATATTACTGTACAACCTTACAATCCTAGGTTAGTTTAGAGCCGTACAATCCTAGGTTAGTTTAAAAACGTAAAATAGTGATTCACCCATCGTGGAGTTAGGTTCTGTTAGGTTAGGTGGGTAAATGTTAGGAAATTCGTCTTACGTTAATGCCCCTAGAATATTCGTGTTCTACGTTATTAGTAGAGTCGAAATATGCCACTTTTCGGTGTTTTTTTTTTTTTTTACAGAAAAGCCCCTAAACTAGATAATTAACGCCAAAGAGTGGACATGGCATTACTGACAACACTCTTAGCCCTTCAGCATATGTGCTCAAAAAAATGAGTTCGAAAAGCGGTTATTTTTAATTTATTAATTTGAAAAATTTCAGAGANTATTTTTAATTTATTAATTTGAAAAATTTCAGAGAAAATATAAAAATGGCATTATTGTGTTATACTGAAATTGACTTTTTTCTCTCAATATTTCGAAATCCCCATCCACTTAAACATTCTCGACAGTAGTGTATTAAATTACGATTCTATCAACGTTAACATACAACCTCACATGATAAGATTCTGATTAACCACTATAATTTCAACTTACCTTGACTAACATTTCATCACAATCTTCCTCCGATTTTATTATCACTTCTTCAGTCCGTTCCATTATAATCTTGTCTTAACACACACTACAATAAAAACAACTGTACTGACAATTGTATCGTCTATTTATGCCACTTGCTCGTTGGCACAAAACCATAACCATTTTAAATAATGCGGACTACAACTCAACTACACTGAGGATAGGTATAGCTTTCTTTTTAAGGAATTATAATGGCCTACCTTGACAACACACGGCCAACATTGACGGTTCCAAGCGAAACAAAATTAAGAAAAAATCTTTATAAGACAAATTTTGCAAAATACAAAGATCAATTTCACTCACGAAGACTGACAAAACATCACAAACACAAAATGATACCGATACCACACGCCAAGATGCAAAAAACTCGGACGTCTCCAACAGCGTCTAGAGAAGAACCGAGTGAATAGGTGCATTATATCCTTTTCCTTTAATTTTTTTGTGGGAATGTGGACACTATTAAAGATCACCACCCCCAAAACCGATAAATAGGAGCAGAACCGAATACGTGGTAAATATCCACGGAAAAATGAACAAGGAATAATACCAGACGGAATCATAAATAAAAAATTATTCACGGCAGAGGCCCATCAACCATGGAGGGAAAAGAAAGGTTAACGAACAAGGGATAGCAAGGTAGGAGAGGGTCCGTCAACTAGGACATCCGACAGGACACCAAACCCTCAAATTCAGATAATAATATAATGCTCAAGTAAAAACCGAGCGAGTACGTCGCAAACTATCCGAGGGTCATGTAAAAGACCGAAGTGTAAGCAGGAAACCTCACATGAAGCCGCTAAAAGGCAACATATAAAGACATTCGATCGCCGCCAGTGGAACACTGACACGAGAGATGGGTCAAATCTGGACCAGGAACACTGCAGTTACATGATGTATTAAGGACCATATGAAGCTTATACAAATGAGATTGGGATGCTTTATACATAAAAGGAGACGAAAAGAATTGACTGCTAAACTACGGGAACAACAATGTTGGTGATATCCTCCCCGAGATTACATAGGAAATAAATGTACATATAAAGTATTAGAGACCGGAGTATAATTGTCCCATGTTTGTTTACAACCATGGGAACATTTCCAGATTAAGATGGAAAATAAAACCTAAACGGGAAGAAGGGGCTCTGAGACAACCTGTAAAACACACACTTTCGCAAATTTGTCCACCATCTCATTCTGATGAATCCCTACGTGCACTAGCACACAAATGAAGAGGACAGTAACATTTAGTTCGTCCAAAAGAACACACTGTTACCGAATGAGCCATTTAAGCACTTCCTTACGGGGAGAGACGAAGTCAATCTCGTAAGTGTAAATTCGATATAAACAGAGGATCTAAGATCTTTAAATTCTAAGTATAATGTAAAATCATATACACAGCAAAAGCTANAAATTCGATATAAACAGAGGATCTAAGATCTTTAAATTCTAAGTATAATGTAAAATCATATACACAGCAAAAGCTATAGCAAAATAAATATTAGAGGTGGAGGAGAAATTAAAGAGTCCAGAACTTATGTGTGAATAATTAAAATAAGTAGACCCTACACCTGCTAGAGTTTTTGAGACATCGGTATAAATCAAAGTACAATCAGGATAGTCAGCAATAATACATTAAATTCTTGTTGAATGACAATGGGTAAAACATATCTAGTGAAAGATATAAAGATAGGAGGACAAGGAAAACTAAACGTAACTGCAAACTGCTAACAGTGTAGCAATCTGAAGGGAGGGTGAACAAAGCATGCCACCATTAATAATAATTTCGATTAAACATAACAAAATTTGTCAACCTCCTGTAGATAGCCCCTTACAAGAAAACTACGAGCACGGATCCTATGTTTAACATACAACAGACTATAATNTCAACCTCCTGTAGATAGCCCCTTACAAGAAAACTACGAGCACGGATCCTATGTTTAACATACAACAGACTATAACGTGACGTGAACACTGCGTTCAAGATTTTTGCCCACTCTGACTGCTGCAGTCTGTTCCACTACACCAGACACACCACACCGACGGGCTTGTGGGCACGAGTGAGAGTGTTCATAACTGCATCAGTGTTTATAATTTCAGCAGTGTTCATAACTGCATCAGTGTTTATAATTGCAGCAGTGTTCATAATAGCATCAGTGTATTCAATCAGGGTNAGTGTTCATAACTGCATCAGTGTTTATAATTGCAGCAGTGTTCATAATAGCATCAGTGTATTCAATCAGGGTATGTAATTGCATCAGTGTTCATAATTGCATTAGGGTATTTATTCAGTGTTATTAATTGTATCATTGTATATCATTAATATCATAATTGTCATCATGAAAGAAAGTCGACACAGCCACAGCCAGGGGCATTTTATATTGTACACTTGGCAATACTGTGGCTGGTACAATGGAAACGATTAGGATTAATATAATAATTTTAATTGTGTATTTGTATAAGGGAAAAGTATGTTGTCTTAAGTTAATTTAATTCATGTCACTTCCATCTCATAATCATTTTTTAGTATATATTGCGCTTCTTCGTTTCACCGCTTGGCATCGTCTGCGCTCACGTAGCGGAACACGCTTCCTCTTAGTTCTCTCCAGCTTTTGAACGCATCAAGACGTGTAAGTCTCTCGCTCCGCACAGACCCTCGGTGCCGACATCTTAAGCTGAACTTATATTCACTGCAATAGACTTCACTTCATGAACCGGATCATTTATTTTATTGGTTATAGTGCCAAGGGGACAGCAAAGTTAGTCTCGGTGGAGAGTTTTCATATGCAATCGCGTTTCACATTATAAAGACACGTGGTCGCGTTCCAGGCCGTTAAGGCCAAGTTTTGTACTAAACTTGTGTGTGTTCATTAAGGAATCGCAAGAAATGAATAACTCTACAAGCTTCGGAAGTGTTTAATTTNTGTACTAAACTTGTGTGTGTTCATTAAGGAATCGCAAGAAATGAATAACTCTACAAGCTTCGGAAGTGTTTAATTAGTAATTTAATTAAGGCGTGAAATGGTGGCATACAGCCTCGCCATCATATGTGACAGAGTGTTAACCAGAGTCTCCTAGGCTGACGATCGAAACGACTTTCATTNGCATACAGCCTCGCCATCATATGTGACAGAGTGTTAACCAGAGTCTCCTAGGCTGACGATCGAAACGACTTTCATTTCTACAGCTCACCGCAGGGCTGTGGCGCCCGGCACATATTTACTACACCATCAGCTCTGGTAACACCACGCGCCAAGTTGGCTTTCCCAACAAGGGACAAGAATATCTCCGAGTCACTGCTTGACCACGTCAAATGGTTGGAGGACATAAGGAAAGATTCCATACGCAAGACCACGATTGGATTAAAAGAGAGAGCACCAAAAAAAAAAAGCCTTTGGCATACAATCTGTATAGTCTCCAGTTTGTTCACCATAAAGAGTGGCAGCTGCCCAGATATCAGAATACCCTAATATAAAATATACACAAAGACAGAGACATAAAAATAAACATGAGAAAAAAAACCTACATCTCCAATGTTATAGGGCCAAAGACTTGACGTGAACTATGCGCCAACAAGGTTCTTGTGCCCACTATGACCGCCACATTCTATCAACTGCACCAGCCTCACCAGGCCAATGGTGCATAGTGCAGGTTGACAAAAACCGAACTTGCACCTTCTTGCCAACTGATACTAATTGACTCATGAGGTCATCCTACTTGGTTTATTACAAGAAGTAACTCTTGTAATACATTAGTAGGTGGTACGAAACGGTGTTTACCCAAAAGCCACAGCTGTTGCCCGCACAGGCCATTTGTCGTCAAGTCGTAGCAGATCGCTCCGCCACATTCGACGTAATGCAACACCAAGTGGTGTCAACTGGATTGTGGGCCGTTAGCTGAAGTACTCCAAAGTACGACCAATAGTGCGCAGCATTTTTCTATACTTACCCCACAACTTCATCTCATTCAAATCTAAAAACAGGGGTGGGTTTTATTGTATTAAGAGTCATCGAGTATGGAAACCAACACCCCTTTTCCCATGTGGATTCGTCCTTCCTTTCAGGAAACAAACACATGGCAACACTGTAGCCAGTAAAATACACAATCTTCACAGGAAATGTAATACAGACTCTTTTCACAAGAAAATGTAATGGTGTATTCAATGTCTATTCATAAGAGGGAAATAGTGTTTTCATATAGGGAGATTGTCATATAAGAGCCTCCATAAAAGTAATATTTCGTTTAGTCCGGCCAAACTCCACGCCGACTTCACAACATCAACCTTAACAGATATTTATTAATTAACAATGTTACCAATGTGTTTAATTTAATTAATGTAATGTTTCACCAATGCAATAATGTTACATAGAGCTTATGTCATGTTTTGCCACTCGACGATTGACATCGATTAACGCCACTTGTAACAGAAGCAGACGCCATTTGTTGTGTTCGTCTCAGCACCAGAGCCAGACGGTAAGCATGGTCGTCCGCACCGATAGCCACCATTGTACCACCATTTAGGCTGATATCACTTCATTGCTATAGTAACTTGATTAACGGGAACAATTGATTTCTTGCCATACCGAAGGGTGAACCACCTGCTCTGTCACCAAAGAGCATAACACAACAGCGTATCTGCATAACCACAATGCTGACTTAGGTCATTTTCATCCTAAGTTCACCAGCTGGCTGTAAGTGCTGAGTCCATTTCTTTCAATATTCAAATGTCCACTTCTTGAACATGTATTTAAGTATGAGAGTAAAAAGTTCCACAAAACTCAGCGAATGTTGATTCATTGTCCCCCGGGACACATAAAACCCTTGTACTATCACCCACAATTTTTCTTATGTATTTCAGGTGTACGAAATGACCTACAGTCTCGTCACAAGGTCAATGTGCCTAGGTAGTGTAATATCAAGTGCGTGACAACTTAATCCTCAATCCAGGGCCCCCTGGGACATCGACGGAACGATCCACATCACTAACTCTCCGTTGGGCTATGGTGCCGGGTAAATCTACATTCAAGCAGCACTAGGTCACCTCAACCATGTCACTCTTTAAAATGTCTATTCGTTTGCGACATTTCATAATAGTGTAATCAACATGGGTAGTACATTTACAACGAGCCTCTAAAAAGATACCAAAATACGAGACCTTTCTTGCACAGGGAAGAAGAGAACCTCTGATTGTTGTAGAAGGTAACGGCGATGGGGACAAACTACGTGTGAAATACAGGATGCTACTCTTATCTGCAGAAAGATTAAAACCATGGTCATCCTACCAAAATTATAAAGAATCAAGGACTGTAGTCAATGAAGTACAAGCCTTGGCATAGGAATTACATTCCACCCAGAAATTGAGAACCCAGGTGAAACAGCAAGACTCTAAGATTACTATCTTGAACCAAACCATTGGACACCTGACGAACAAAACTTGCTCCATCATGTTTGTTTAGCATCCGACGTTATATGACTCTAGGCATAATATAACGTTGGAATGCTAAACAAAGAATAAATACATCTTACCAGGGTATATGGTAAACCAAGATTAAACTATTTACCATACAGGAATTGTGATTGACATTATCAAAGCCTGTTGAAATATTAAAAGATATATAATTTTGACATTTGGTTAAGTTTTAGTAAACTAAACATTGTAAAATCGATTATATCTAGTTACCCCCTTGTTTTGTATCCTCTGTGCTATGGCCAGTTTTAAAACAATGTAAAAATGTGTGTTGGGTGTGTCTCTTTGACTAAAAACTATTAAGTTTAACAAAACAAATTACCTTGTTTATCTTTATAAAATAGGCTCCTTCATCAAAGCAGATTCCAAGTCTTAAAACACTGTACCCAACACATTCCGGTGAGTGTAAGCGTCGGAAATGCGTGAAAACAATAAAGCAACCGCATCCAGGCACTAAATGTACACAAGTTTTATGCAAAAATGCCCTGATCTTCATAGCCCTTCTCACCATCACATTTTATGGTATATACCGCAAATTATGTGATGCCCCCAACCATTTTTAGGTATTAACTTGCCATTTTTCAGGAAAGCCCAGATTCTTAATAATTGTGTACTGTAATCTTTTACAGGTATCATATCACAAATTCCATGATCTTTACTGCCCTCCCCACTATAGTGTTTTGTACATGTGGGTACTGCAAATCTGAAAATGTGCACATGCGATTATCTCTCTGCCATGCCGCTATCTGAAGGGATAGAATCACTCTTCACTCTGTCATTTTCTTCACTGGAACACTCTACTATGGTTCCTGGAGGTTCTTCTCCACACCCAGTTTCTACGACAGAATGACTAAATCCTGCAATGAAAGAGTACAAGACTGTTAAACTAATTCAATAACTATTAACTGTACTGTGATTGAGTTCTAAAAATAAAGGACATTTTCTTGCAGAGATCAGACGGAATTTAACAGGTTTACATGACTATGTGATTTGATCAGCTACAATTTTTTTGCATTATTTATCTCTTTTGATGTGTTTGATGTCATATTTAAAAGCTAAAAGTACTTACACCAGTTGACTTATTTTAGCAATAAGATTATTCACCTTTACTCCATGAGGGTTACATTCTGTAATATTAATTAGCTATTGTGTATTTTATGTCTGTACTATTAACATACAGGCCATTCACAGTAAAGTGAGCAGTTGTGAAATCTCTGCTGCACATTCCATATACTTCTGCCATACGTAAAATTAACATTTCCATGAGCCTGGTCACGTTATTCACGCATCATGCTCATTCTTACACACGTGTTAAAAATACAGACATTTACACCAATAATTTCAGTATTATCAAACTTTTAATTTAGAGTTAAGATACGGAACTATTTTCTCTCCATCGTCACCAACTATATGGGGTGCAAACCAGTCAGTGTGCCTGTTAAAATACATGGGAACAGGTACAGTGACAATTTTCAAAGTTTGGTTTCGTAGGTATTAACTTTCCCATTAACAATATTCAGCGATAAAGTTATGGTTAAACACTTTGATTTTAAAAAATAAACACTAAAGTCAGCAGAAATGTTTTTAATTTTCTCTGTGTTTGACCGTTAAAAAAAAAAGGTGAAAGTCCGAATACATTTTTTTTCCTCAATACATGATACTCTTTATGTAATGGCAACGACACAATTTGTTCCATTCTCTTATTTTCATCCCGGTTTTTTGCAAAATTTAAAACAAAGTTTTTTTTAGAAGTCTGCTTAGCAAAATATGATCTCACTTTTCATCTACCAGGTCAATGTTAAATTGACGTAGGTTCTCAAATGTTAACATAATGATCAGAAGTAAATTGTGTCACCGTCTGGGAGGGTCGAGGACGACCTGACTTCATGCCAGCCACAGTCCAGGTGGAAGGTGACATGAAACTGCCAAGGAGCCACGGTCGGTTAACACATTTAAGAGCACAAGTTATCACAGTCCTGTCGAACATTTAGACAGTGTGGCTGGCTGGCAGGCAGGCGTAATGGATTTGAGCATTGAAACACTCCATATTACACAGCGCTGTTAGGGTCACACTGCGTAGCCATACATTAACGGACATAAACCTATAATGAAAGGTACAACAAGCGCTGTGGTTAAATACTGGTTTGTTGGCCATAGCTGCCACATGAGGCAGTATTGCCCAATACACAGCCAGATAAAAAACAGCCACATGCCTTCCACACTACACATATACAATAATAGTGTCGGTCTGCACCGTGGAATTACACTAGAATAAAGTCCCACGCGAGTGTCTGTGATCAGGATACAGCTGGGTAAGAAAACAGGAGTTGACAACACGGAGGGCAGGAGGTATCGGAGGTATCTCACCAACGATTACACATAACCC
>NQII01010645.1:0-15356 GCA_002778355.1 Clitarchus hookeri
CATTGACAGTCAAAAGGTCGTTTGAATGTCAACACAGTGGTATGGTTATGAATGTCTCTGATATCCATTTCCTTAGTAATAAACTTTTTAGGTACTTAGGAACCCTTAATATTAAGGAAAATGTTCAGTCGATCACACTAACGTCGTACACTCAAATGGTATTACGTTAATACCTTGACTAACTTATCGCGAACGTTATAAGATACTAGTCTATCGTGACTGATTAGCGCGTAAGCTTGGGTATTTTGGGGAATGTTCACGTTCACGGTCATTTCAATACGCGAATCACAAACATTGTTTGTTGTTTATAAGGTCTTTTTGTTTACCAACTTCAAACATGAAAAAAAAGAGTTTTATTTTTAATGGTTTGGGTGATTTGATATTGGTGCACTGTCTTTCGAATAATGCATCTCTTGGAATTGCATGTACATATTGTTGCAAATAAGATACTCGTCATTCGCGAAATACTTGGTAAAATCCGTGTACGGGTAAGCTTTGCTGTTAAGAAATCGTAAAATTTTTTTAAAAATTGCAATGATTTAATAATGATCAATACGCTCTTAAGTTATTGTAGCAGTTTGTTTGGTATTATATAATGACCTATCTCAGTTTTTATTTGAGAAACTTGATTATACATTCCATATCTCTTTCTTGGATGGTGTTACGGACGAGAACGTTTCCAGACTCCAGGATCTGAATACAAGATCTAGGTTTTTCGCTTTTTCAATATATTTAAGATATTTCACGCATTCGCGAGTGGTAATTTCAATGTACGGCATCAACCATTCTACGCTTATTAGTTCGAAAGTAACACATATCCTGGTCACGTTCAAGTGCGTATTGCTAAATAAGATGACAATTTCGTAATTATCATTTACGATAACTTATTTGTAGTTTTCGCCGAATCTCGATACCATGCTTAGCGGTATGACAACTTCATATTTCCCGCCGGATTTAATGAGTAGGTTATAATATCTAGTGTGCTTTCACCCATATATCGTACACTGGAGAGCCAAAAAACTGGTATAGGCATGCGTATGCAAATAACAGAGGTATGTAACCAATTAGAGTAACGCGATGCGGTCGGCAGCGCCTATATAAGAAAACAAGCGTCTGGCAAAGTTCCTAGATCGGTTACTGCTGTTACAATGGCAGGTTATCAAGATTCAAGTGAGTCTGAACGTTGTGTTATAGTCGGCGCACGAGAGATGGGACATAGCATCTCCGAGGTAGCAATAAAATTGGGATTTTCGCGTACCACTATTTTACGAGTGTACCGTGAATATTGGGAATCCGGTAAAACATAAAATCTTTGACATCGCTGAGGCCAGAAAAAGATCATGAAGGAACGGGACAAACGACGACTGACGAGAATCATTAAACGTGACAGATGTGCAACCCTTTCTCAAATTGGTGCAGATTTCAATGTTGGGGCATCAACAAGTGCCAGCGTGCGAACTATTCAACGGACCATCATTGATATGGGCTGTCAGAGCCGAAGGCCTACTCGTGTACCGTTGTTGACTGCACGACACAAAGCTTTACACCTCGCCTGGGCCCGCAAACACTGCCATTGCACTGTTGATGACTGGAAACACGTTTCCTGGTCTGACGAGTCACATTTACAATTGTATCGGGCGGATGGATGTGTACGGGTATGGAGACATCCTCATGAATCCATGGACCCTACATATCAACAGGGGACTATTCAATCTGGTGAAGACTCTGTCATGGTATGGGGCGTGTGCAGTTGGCGTGAAATGGGTCCCCTGATACGTCTAGATACGACTCTGACAGGTGACAGATACGTAAGCATCCTGTCCGATCACCTGAACCCATTCATGTCCATTGTGCATTCCGATGGACGTGGACAATTCCACCAGGACAATGCGACACCCCACACGCCGAGAGTTGCTACCAAGTGGCTCCAGGAACACTCTTCTGACTTTAGACACTTCCATTGGCCACCTAAATCACCAGACATGAACATTATTGAGCATATCTGGGATGCCTTGCAACGTGCTGTTCAGAAGAGATCTCCACCGCCTTGCACTGCTGTGGATTTGTGGACAGCCCTGCAGGATTCATGGTATGAATTACCTCCTGCATACATTCAGACATAAGTCGAGTCCATGCCACATCGTCTTGCGGCACTTCTGCNCTGGGATGCCTTGCAACGTGCTGTTCAGAAGAGATCTCCACCGCCTTGCACTGCTGTGGATCTGTGGACAGCCCTGCAGGATTCATGGTGTGAATTACCTCCTGCATACATTCAGACATAAGTCGAGTCCATGCCACATCGTCTTGCGGCACTTCTGCGTGCTCGCGGGGGCCCTACGCGATATTAGGCAGGTGTACTAGTTTTTTTTTACTCTTCAGTGTACATGTGTTTGCGTGTTTTGTTGGTAACGAGAGGTGATTATTTATTGTACATATAATTCCAAACATCTCGAGTCTCGGTGATTTCCACACCGTTCAGTAAGGATGCGATTCTGTCTAACAGATGAAATATATCGTTGCGAATTATTCCCGTAGTTACTGGGCTACTTCCATCAGATATCTTATTAATATTGTCTCTGAACAGCAAAAAAAATTTCGAAGATAATGAGTATATGTCGTGATTTTGTATTGGAATTCATATTTGTGACTGAAACGTATAAGGTCCCGCTAGAAATGGTTCGTAGATAGCTATATCGGTATTGGTTAAAGAGTCTTTATAACTTGGGTTGCTCGACATTAAGCACGTCTTCCATTTTTATTCACTTTATATCCCAATTCATTTAAAAACAGTTCATTGCTCAGTGTTACACGTATTGGCTTCCTAATTGAGCTGAGTGCTTTACGTTGACTTTAACGTATTTGTTATAGGTGTCTTCTTGTGTTTCAATAAAGGACGAGCAGGTTTATATTCAGTACGACAAACAATACCCATTTGGATGCGTTACACAGATTGAATAACTTTTTATAGTACTTTCTATTCACATTTTCTCAAATGTAGAAGTACGATAACCTCATCCTTTTTTTAAGTTAACAAGCTTACCGTTTTGATTGACAATAGTGACAACAATTTCTTAAGAGCGGTTAACTATTTCCGGAAAATAAATAAACGTATTAATTTTTTCAATTATTTTATATCCTGGTGCAACTGAACAAGTGAATTCGGGTATTGTGTTCGTAGGTTTTCCGTAAGAAACGAACCTTTGACAGTATTTACTTTCACGCAACACACATTAACTGACAATATATTGACTTGCTTTGATGATTCGTGTAGTTTATTGACTGGACACACCTTCCGCTCGTACTCTTAACATATATGCGATTGAATCATTTTGCGTAAAATCAATATCTACATTTCTCAGCATAGTAATTGTTAAAGTATACGGATTACCGCGCAACAGGAACTTAACATTTTCAGGAACCGATCTCTTTCTGAATGTTTCTAAATATTCAAATTCGTATGATGCAACCGGTATAACAATCCGATGGTTTTCTTTACCGATGTTCAGTGTCAATGTTTGATTGTGGGCATATACATTTGGTATACTGTTGTATGTTACGAATTCGATTAGACTCATTTACCATTCACCATCAAATTTCAATATTAGGAAATAAACAGAACGCATTTGAGATAAGTTTCCGCTTACGATAGGTATGATTGAAATTTTTTCTACGCTGCTAACATTTTTAAGGAGTGCGTGTATTTTTTACACCCAGAGAACGTAAACATAAATGTCCACAATTGTATGTCTCCGGTAATTGTTTGTTTTCGTAATTGTACTTGATTGGTGTATTCTGTAAATAATTACGTATTTCCTATGAAGGACGTAAGTCTCCGTTACTGTCATAGTTGATGGAATGATGCTGCAAATAGTTACATATTTCTAATAGAGGATGTAAGTCTCCGTAACTCTCAAAGTTAATTAAATAATGCCCCATTTTTTTTTTCTTATTGCAACACAGTGAGTACAATCATTTTGTTTCGAATATAAATTAATATTCATACATTCCCGAAAGTAAGGTTTTGTTTGTAAATCATATGTCATGTACACACGGCAGATAATTATGTATACATAAATATAGAAATATCAAATTATTTAAAATTAATATTATATATAATTGTGTATATTTATGTAAGTATGTAAAGAACAATTATTCTAAATTCTTTTATTAAAAATTATGTATATATATAAATATGGGAATATAAAATTATTTAAAATTTCTCTATTTTTATACATATGCCTACAGGCACATTATAATAACGAATTGTTATGTCAGTACCTTCGTGTTTTCTTCTGGGGCTAACGTGTATGTGGGTTTTATCTAAATGCTCCCATATTTTTTTTACATAAAAATTTTATAGTGGAAGGCCTTTTGTGGGTACATGCTAAGCACTTCACCAAAAAAAAAGAACCACATTTATAAAGAAAAAAATTACGGTTGACGTTCTCACACCATGAGGTGATCATCGATTTATTTGTAAGCGATCTCTCGTCACACCACGAAGATTAGTTGCGAATACGAAAGCCTCGTTTTGACCTCAACTATCATGGATCCGCAACCTCCATCATCACTAACTGGTTGTCGCCAGTGCTGATTCTGCGATCGAGTTTTCACCTATGGTCAAATTGCTCGTCGGCATGAGAGAACGGTCCGTACGAAGGGTCCTTTTCGCGCGATAAAGCATTACGATATTTGTCCTTTGCAGTTAGTGCAAGGCGATACATTGATAGAACATACCAAGATCTGCAAGGGTTCATCTACCGGAGTCAGCAAGAGTTGTCGGCAATAAATCTAGTTACATCAATGGGTACCGATTCGACAGGTGATTATGATGACACAGTTAATGTTAAAGAGGGAATGAGTGCATTGGAGACAGTTTGTGTGGAATGTACACTTACAATACTTTCGCGTGAAGTCGACGAACTTCAAAATAAACGGTCATCCGCTCTAAATACTGATAAGCATACAACTCCTGCTACAAAGAAAAGCAAATTTTACATAGAATACAAAACAGAAGGTGAAGATGACCATGAACAGGGCATTGGTGAAAATGAACATGATGACAGTGATAGTGTTTAAGACGATTATGGTGATTTTATTGACGCACTGGCACACCCCTCCAACACATCTGCTGCAACAAAAGACACGAAGAAGGCAAAAGACGCCAAGAATACTGGCTACCTATTTCCCGAAGACCCGAATGAACTTGTTGATAGACTGAAGATGACAGTAGAGGCGAAGTACCCTGAATCATATACAGAAAATTCACAAGGCAGAATGGAACGAAGCTGGTGCGTTTCGAAATTATATCAGATTTTGGGAACCATTTTCCTTGTATCCCTCCGCGGACAATGTGTACAAAGTTCAAGTCGCGCAACGACCAATGGCGAAGCATGGTGGGAGCCTGCTGTATTTCTAGGTATTTGTAGTAAAAAGTGCAAATACAATTTACCCAGGAAGTGATAAATATGCCGAGGGACCTGAATATATAATTTTTAAAGCAAGGTTATTGAATAAAATATCCACCTTTCAGTTTTGTAGGTGGCACTACATAATTTTATTTTAAAATATGGAGAATTGATTTTAACTTGCAATCAACATTCACCACACTTAGCACCGCACACACAGCTCTCAGCACCAAATGCACCGCACTTAGCACCACACTCAGCACCGCACAAACCTCCTCACGCACAGTATTTAGCACCATAAGCACAGCACTTAACACCATACGCACAGCACTTAGCACCACACGCGCCACACTTAGCACTGAATTTAGCACCGCACACACCGCACTTAGCTCCGCACGCAGCACCGCATGCACCGCTCTTAGCACCGCACTTACCATCGCATGCACCGCAGTTAGTAGCTCACACACCACAATAGGGGGTCATTTATGGGTTATTATCGGTCATTTGCGGGTCATTATGGGTGTTTTGAATGGGTCTTTATGGGTCATCAGGGTTCACCAGGGGTAATTAATGGTTCATTTATGGGTCAATTAGGGGTCAGTTTTGTGAGGGTTCTTTATGCCAGTAGTACGTTTTTTGCTTTAAGTTCATCCATGTGTTCAAGTTGAGCGATATAACACGAGGATAAAATATACTTTCACATTAAAAAAATATAATTCTGGGCAGGGCAGCGATGATAAGTTAGCAGCTAGCGAGTGGGTCAGAAGTTTTTTTCAACTCGTTTGGTAGGGTCCTTCCCCGGCTAACCATAATGTACATTGTTTACGAACTAAAGCAAATTTTTTTTTCCTGTGGCAAATTGCGTGTGAGGTTTCCTTTTTCCTGCAGATTGTTCCAAATATACTTTGTGGTAAGGGATTTAACATTACATTTTTTTTTTACTACATGTTGTTTCACATTTTCTGTGTCTACATATAGTTGTTATCTTCATAATAAGTATGTTTCCTAGAATTTATGTTTCCAGTGTGAAATATTGTAAGTCTTGTTAGCTAGTATGAAGTCACCACTGTAGGCTGGATGCTCGCTCTTTGCCGAGCTCCAGGTGGCCACGCGTTTAAGACAGATTGTATTACAGGAAGAGCAAAATACAACTCACGGCTGCCAACTCGTGAATACTGCACGTGGTACCAACTCAATACCTGCTGTCACCGTCGCTGCTGCTGCTGAAACGATGTGTATTACATATGCGATTTTTCCTATCCTAAAAAAAAGTTTTTTTTTTTTTCGTTAATTGTGGCTAGAGATTGCGTTTCTCGCGGATGCCCTGTGACCTGACATAATTAAATATCTGAACTTACCAGTCAGAATGCTAAAAGCCGAACGGTGAGAGAGCTATATGTCTGTAACCTCTGGCATCAGACGAGAAACTGTGCCGAGTGTTGACATTGTTCCCATTAAATACTGTCCCCACACTAGCACACTCTAGCGAAGAATTCTGAAAACAATAAAGGCGGTGTTAAGGGATTAAGCGATGGTGAATAATTGGTTGGACTATCGTGTTGTGGTGAGGAGTAACAAATAAAAACTCAATTTAAATGGTAGATACTTTAATTAGTATTAAAACGAAAAATGTTTTTTAATCGTTCTAAATTAAAGTTTTTAATACAAACAATTATACATTTTATAAAGTATGCATTTAGGTATTCCGCTGATTGGAAGTAGAGTATTATAAATATCATTAAAAATTACAGCTTTTTCCTATCCATATAAATATGAGGGTCGACGGCTCACCTGGCGGTTTACACAACAGAGTAGGTGGATGCTGACCGCTCACCTGGCGGCGAAATCGAGAAATTAACGCTTCCTAAATGTTGACAATAGAATCCAATATGGAGTTCGCTGACAGCGTAACCTGTACTTTAAAAACTTAAACAAATATGGCTGCCACCTGGTGGCTAAATCTACAGAGCGCCTGTTGGCGATATCGAGAAAATAGTGCACCCTAGGTGATGTTTAAGTATACATATTAAATCCAAAATGGTGACCTCCAGCAATGTATAAACAAATGACAAACGAAAAATCCAAGATGGCTGCATACGACGGAATGAGAATGGGTGGTGGCCTGTCATTTAACTAACCAATGAGAAACGTTTGTAGCGGAGGTGAATGTTAATATAAAGTGATTGATTGGAAAAGGGTCAGTCATCTGTTGGACATGATGCTGGGGTGGACCTCCAGAAATGCAAAAATTCTTAAATAATTATTAAATAATAACTTAAGAATAAAATAATTAATATTTTTTTTATTATTTTTTTATAATTTTTTATAATAAGTTTAATTTTTGGGGAATTTTTTGAATTTTTTGTATTCAAGGTCACCAGGGTCAAGGTCAAATGTCAAGGTCACAAACAAATAACATAACTGACGAGATGGCCACCGGGGGACCGGAATAACAGAGCATTAATAACTACGCTGGACGTCGGCCCTCCTACGTCTACATCTTTATATAATTCATTAAATAATTTTAGAATTTTTTAAATTTTTTTATATATTTTTAAAATTTTAGAATATATTGGAATTTGTATTTAATTTTCTAGTTTAAAGGTTATTTAAGGTCACGGGCACAGGGTCAATGTCAAGGACATTCGNAAGAATAAAATAATTAATATTTTTTATATTATTTTTTTATAATTTTTTTATAATAAGTTTAATTTTTGGGGAATTTTTTTAATTTTTTGGATTCAAGGTCACCAGGTTCAAGGTTAAATGTCAAGGTCACTAACAAATAACATAACTTACGAGATGGCCACCGGGGGACCGGAACAACAGAGCATTAATAACTACGCTGGACGTCGGCCCTCCTACGTCTACATCTTTATATAATTCATTAAATAATTTTAGAATTTTTTTAAATTTTTTTATATATTTTTAAAATTTTATAATATTTTGGAATTTGTATTTAATTTTCTAGTTTAAAGGTTATTTAAGGTCACGGGCACAGGGTCAATGTCAAGGACATTCGTCAAGGTCGTCCAGATTCAATATGGCTGCTGGTCGACCGTAATGATGAGCATGATGTTGGCAGGCCGGTGCCTGGCGCCTACTACCCCATCCCCTTGCGCCAAAGTCCCCTTATATATTCTACTAACACATTATAATTGTTACATCCAGGTTGGATACTGTACATGCAGCGATTAGTAAACAGAATAAGATTACAACGAAACATAAGGTGAAGAAACCTGTAAAGAAAAAACAACTAACTGGTAAACTTTCTAAATTTACTCGTAAATATCTAGCGTTAAACAGTACTTTACCTACTTGCGATGCGACATATGGCGTATATCCACACAGAAATGTTTGGCTCTCAGGTGATTCATTAATTAACTTTTTACCAGGTAATAAAACACAAATAAGTTATTATGTGACGGACGCGAACCAATGTCTGTTTGAATTATTATTTCATAGACACTAAATTGGTATTCGGATGCATATTTGGAAAAACATGAATTACTTATTATACTCACAGACGCTCATTATCTCAATACCGATTCATCGTCAGGCGGTTTTAATGATGTGGATCACCGAATATTGAGTTTATAAAGGAATGCCGTTGGAAGAGGTTTATATAAAGCAGAGTTTGGTGATAAATTTTCACAATCCTAATGAATAAGTGGATAAATTGAGACTGCTTATTGCTTCTAAACACGCTGTTAATAATTCACACACCAACGAAATAGTATCGATTGTTAAAGAATTAGCTGAATGTGGATATAATTATCAAGGAAAAATGAAATTTTGTAAACTCGCTATGGAGTTGCTTGTGCCGGCGGCCAGAGTTAATTTTCCCAGAAGAAAGGTTATTACTTTGGGAATAAACGGTCTTTTTCAAGCTAATTTGTGTGACATATCTTTAATCTAGAAACGTAATAGTGGTTTCATGTACATTATGACTGTGATAGATTTGTATTCCGAATTCGCCTGGGGAATACCAGTAAAGAATAAACCTTGAGTAGAAGTTAGTGCAACGGAGTCCGTGTTAAAAGAGAGAGTTTCAAATAATTTGCACACCAATAAAGGAACAGAATTGTATTATGTTCATTTCAAGACGTTAATGTAGAGGTATGGCATTAATCATCACGTGGCATATTCTAAAAATAATGCTTGGGTAATGGAGCGTTTTAACAGAACTTTAAAGCAATTGCTGCATAGATATTTCACGCCGAATTGAACTCAATCTTGGGTAAATACTCTGCGTGAAATATTGACGTTCTATAATTCATGGTATCATAGAACGATAAAAACAGCACCTATTAATATGAAGGACAACAATTTGTTAAAGTCTGTATATATGGATCTCAAGGTTTATGATGAGAGAAAAAGAATTTTAAAGTTTGAGATTATGTTCATGTGTCGAAACTAAAAGGCGTATCTGAGAAAAATTATGACGTTTATTAGCCTTGTTAAACATGTAAGGTTATTTCTGTGAAACACTCGTATACTCTAATATATTACCTCGAATCGTATCTTGGTGAACCAGTCAGGGGTGGTTTATATGCTTACGAATTGCGGAATCTTAGTTCGCAACATGAGTATTTAATTGAAAAATGTATTAAATCATGAAACATAGATAATTGGTTAGATGGAAAGGGTTCACAAAAGCTCATGATGCGTGGGTAAGTAACCGAAGTATTACGCATTTGAAATTTGTGAAATAGACTTCCGGGCTTACCTACTTTCTGAGAGGGGGAGTCGGGTAGTACAAATTAACTGTGCTGGGATCGCTGCGGATTTTTTTGTTCTAAGGGTAGTTAAGAGTAAAAATAATACGTTGCNGTACAAATTAACTGTGCTGGGATCGCTGCGGATTTTTTTGTTCTAAGGGTAGTTAAGAGTAAAAATAATACGTTGCCGCAAAAGCTGAAACAGGGACACCTTTCAACACAGGAATAGCTTCCAAAGTTATATAAGGGATAAACCAATTTTCCCATCACTGTATTTTGTAATCATCTGAGGTGATTGGTCAATGTGTACAAGAGAGTTGATGGAGGCGTTTGAGTGTTTACCACTTCTTAGATTGAACATTGTGTGAAACTATTTGGATTTAGATGTGTTGAATTGTGTGGCGTCACCATGGCCCCCACAAGGGTGTTACTTGTGTTGCCAGAGCAACAGGGCCCGGGCCCTTTAGGGGCCCGGCCAGGGCTGGATTTTTTTTTAAAATAATATTATCTTTTATAAAAATTATATTTATAATCGTTGGNTTGGAATTTGTATTTAATTTTCTAGTTTAAAGGTTATTTAAGGTCACGGGCACAGGGTCAATGTCAAGGACATTCGTCAAGGTCGTCCAGATTCAATATGGCTGCTGGTCGACCGTAATGATGAGCATGATGTTGGCAGGCCGGTGCCTGGCGCCTACTACCCCATCCCCTTGCGCCAAAGTCCCCTTATATATTCTACTAACACATTATAATTGTTACATCCAGGTTGGATACTGTACATGCAGCGATTAGTAAACAGAATAAGATTACAACGAAACATAAGGTGAAGAAACCTGTAAAGAAAAAACAACTAACTGGTAAACTTTCTAAATTTACTCGTAAATATCTAGCGNACATAAGGTGAAGAAACCTGTAAAGAAAAAACAACTAACTGGTAAACTTTCTAAATTTACTCGTAAATATCTAGCGTTAAACAGTACTTTACCTACTTGCGATGCGACATATGGCGTATATCCACACAGAAATGTTTGGCTCTTAGGTGATTCATTAATTAACTTTTTACCAGGTAATAAAACACAAATAAGTTATTATGTGACGGACGCGAACCAATGTCTGTTTGAATTATTATTTCATAGACACTAAATTGGTATTCGGATGCATATTTGGAAAAATATGAATTACTTATTATACTCACAGGTGCTCATTATCTCAATACCGATTCATCGTCAGGCGGTTTTAATGATGTGGATAACCGAATATTGAGTTTATAAAGGAATGCCGTTGGAAGAGGTTTATATAAAGCAGAGTTTGGTGATAAATTTTCACAATCCTAATGAATAAGTGGATAAATTGAGACTGCTTATTGCTTCTAAACACGCTGTTAATAATTCACACACCAACGAAATAGTATCGATTGTTGAAGAATTAGCTGAAGGTGGATATAATTATCAAGGAAAAATTAAATTTTGTAAACTCGCTATGGAGTTGCCTGTGCCGGCGGCCAGAGTTAATTTTCCCAGAAGAACGGTTATTACTTTGGGAATAAACGGTCTTTTTCAAGCTAATTTGTGTGACATATCTTTAATCTAGAAACGTAATAGTGGTTTTATGTACATTATGACTGTGATAGATTTGTATTCCGAATTCGTCTGGGGAATACCAGTAAAGAATGAAACTTGAGCAGAAGTTAGTGCAACGGAGTCCGTGTTAAAGGAGAGAGTTTCAAATAATTTGCACACCAATAAAGGAACAGAATTTTATTATGTTCATTTCAAGACGTCAATGTAGAGGTATGGCATTAATCATCACGTGGCATATTCTAAAAATAAGGTTTCGGTAATGGAGCGTTTTAACAGAACTTTAAAGCAATTGCTGCATAGATATTTCACGCCGAATTGAACTCAATCTTGGGTAAATACTCTGCGTGAAATATTGACGTTCTATAATTCATGGTATCATAGAACGATAAAAACAGCACCTATTAATATGAAGGACAACATTTTGTTAAAGTCTGTATATATCGATCTCAAGGTTTATGATAAGTGGAAAAGAATTTTAAAGTTTGAGATTATTTTCGTGTGTCGAAACTAAAAGGCGTATCTGAGAAAAAATATGACGTTTATTAGCCTTGTTAAACATTTAAGGTTATTTCTGTGAAACACTCGTATACTCGAGTATATTACCTCGAATCGTATCTTGGTGAACCTGTCAGGGGTGGTTTATATGCTTACGAATTGAGGGAATCTTAGTTCGCAACATGAGTATTTAATTGAAAAATTTATTAAATCATGAAACATAGATAATTGGTTAGATGGAAAGGGTTAACAAAAGCTCATGATGCGTGGGTAAGTAACCGAAGTATTACGCATTTGAAATTTGTGAAATAGACTTCCGGGCTTACCTACTTTCTGAGAGGGGGAGTCGGGTAGTACAAATTAACTGTGCTGGGATCGCTGCGGATTTTTTTGTTCTAAGGGTAGTTAAGAGTAAAAATAATACGTTGCCGCAAAAGCTGAAACAGGGACACCTTTCAACACAGGAATAGCTTCCAAAGTTATATAAGGGATAAACCAATTTTCCCATCACTGTATTTTGTAATCATCTGAGGTGATTGGTCAATGTGTACAAGAGAGTTGATGGAGGCGTTTGAGTGTTTACCACTTCTTAGATTGAACATTGTGTGAAACTATTTGGATTTAGATGTGTTGAATTGTGTGGCGTCACCATGGCCCCCACAAGGGTGTTACTTGTGTTGCCAGAGCAACAGGGCCCGGGCCCTTTAGGGGCCCGGCCAGGGCTGGATTTTTTTTTAAAATAATATTATCTTTTATAAAAATTATATTTATAATCGTTGGACAAAAATCGCCAACATATGATTTCAAGTCTAACTTAAAGCAGATGTTGGCTCCATTCCTTTATTATTTCTCGTTTCCTTAGGAAATATATCCGCGCCCCTAGAGGATTAATCCGTACTAGTTTCCTCACCGCGCTGCAGACACTTTCACTCTCTCACTACGACGAATGCCTCCGACCAGACAACATCTCATTTCTCATGTGCCGAGATCTCGCTTTTACCGAGTTCACACTTTCCAATATTATCAAGTTTACTTATTGAGTGTATTATTGCGTTTCTCGCCTTGGAACTGATGAGATAGAATAAATATATTCTTGTTCATGTGAGAAAGATGGAAAGGGCTTCTTCGTCTGGATCCAAGCATGCCTTGCCTTGCTCATACACGACCAAACACCGGCCGGTGGCTGCGATTTACCATCAACTATTCGCTCCAAGGTACNCCAAGCATGCCTTGCCTTGCTCATACACGACCAAACACCGGCCGGTGGCTGCGATTTACCATCAACTATTCGCTCCTTCGCTCNTGAGATAGAATAAATATATTCTTGTTCATGTGAGAAAGATGGAAAGGGCTTCTTCGTCTGGATCCAAGCATGCCTTGCCTTGCTCATACACGACCAAACACCGGCCGGTGGCTGCGATTTACCATCAACTATTCGCTCCAAGGTACATTTCAACGACTAATTAGATTTAATACATTTCATCGTGTTACCGTACTAATGTAGAATAATTAGCCCATAACATATATTTTTGGATAATCAAAAAAATATTCACCACTAAATTAAGTAGGCCTGTAAGAAAGGTAGTATTACTCATTGCATGGTGTACACCTAATATTCTTACATAACATAAGCACATAGATGCGGCAATGTTTACATAAATAAATAACGTTTGAAGTCAGTATAATATACCTCAATTTTGGAATTATTTTCATTAGATGTTTTTGGGTTAATTTGGTTCTGTTTTACTATTTACCTGTGGCCTTTCTGTTTTACTATTTATTTATATTTTTTCAATATTTTGTCCACTACTCATACTCATTTTGAATCATGTCCGGACAATTTTATAAGTATAAATTTGGGTCACCAAAAAGGAAAATCCAAGCAGCAAGAGAAGCAAAAGAAACTGTAGTACGACAGTCTATAACAAAGTTTTTTAAAATAAGACCTTGAAAATGTGGAAAATATTGTTGCTATGTCAGAGTCTAATCCTAATGCTACAGCTTCTACATTAGAAGCTTCTACTTCATTAGACATGACAGATAGTCAAAAGAAAGAAGACTCTCAAGGAGCTGAGTTTCAATAAAATTTAAATTATAAAAACTACTGTCACACTGATGAACCTGCACCTAATGCGTCTACACNGGAGCTGAGTTTCAATAAAATTTAAATTATAAAAACTACTGTCACACTGATGAACCTGCACCTAATGCGTCTACAGTAGAAGCTAATCCTACACCTTTTAATACGAATGTGAAGTACGACGATCCAGGAACCTGGTCATGAACAATAACAGACCAGTTAAGACAACTTGTTACTTCATACACTGGCTTTGATGCTATAGAAAATTTGTCTCGAAAGTTTTCTGTAGATTGCAGTGGAAAAAAGTTTCAGAAGTCCCTACTATACTCGAAAACAGTGGATAGAAGAACATGTCATCAGTTTCCTCGGGAATGGTTTTTATGGAGTGTGACAGAAGAATCACTTCCTTGTCTTCCATGTAAACTCTTTTCAATTAAGGCTACGACCAGCATGTAAGTAAAAGAAGTATTTAGTCCGAAGACAAAGGCTTGGAAAAGGCTGTACAACATTTTACCCAAACACGAGAATAACCGTGGGCCAACTATTTACAATGGAAGTCGTTCGAACTGTCTCTGAAAGGACAAGGTGTTGATAAGAACTTGCAACAGCAGATTCAATGTGAAGCAACGAAATGGAAGAGCAATTCTGCAACACATTTTAGATGTTACTTTATTTCTATCGTCTAGAGAATTGGCCTTTCAAGGCGAAACCAGCTCAATTGGAGATGTTCACAGCGGAAACTTCTTATGTATACTTGAGCTTATTGGTAAATATGATGACATCGCTCGAGAACACCTAGCAAAAATAAAGAAACAACAGTTAGAAGGAAAGAACATGAAAGGCCAAGCACATTAACTTTCTTGGTATTCACAAAATGAATTTATAAGTTTATGTGGTGACACACTTCTTCAAGCCATCCTTAAGCAAAGAGAAACTGCTATTTATTATGGAATTATAGTAGATGCACACCCCGTTATTTCACATGAGGAACAAAATCTTTTGGTCTTACGTTCTGTCAACCATGATGAAAAACCAACAAATTTAAAGTAAATGAAAGATTTATCAAGTTCAT
>NQII01010645.1:16809-35299 GCA_002778355.1 Clitarchus hookeri
CGGGGGAGGAGGAACTACTGGATCAGAGTCGAGGTCAGGACATGGAGTCGTATCGCCGTGTTTGTTTGTTTACATCGGAGTGGCCTATGACCTATCCACGCGGGCTCCCGACCCCTGTCCGCTCTCCAGAGGTTACAAGGTTTCCGCCTCCGGTCCAACTTTGCGGGCTCCCGCCTCGGAGGACACCGATGTCACCTCTCAGCGGGATGGAGCCAGCGTGGAACCTTACATGCTGCACACCCTCGGAAATACGGCAATTGGGTATCTTCTCGCATTTCAACGGGGGTGTGTTTTTAACTTTGAAGCTTTTTTAATTGTAACTTTGTTACGTGTTAATCCAAATTTATTATAACATTTTTTTAGGGAGTTTTTATAGCACAAAATATCGACATACTTACATGTTCAGTTTTTTCCAAAAAATTGCATTATACTTCTGTGTAATTATGTCGTGTGAATAATATTTATACATGACAGTGCTTTTTGTGAGGGTACAAGACAGTGCTTCGTGTTTGTTTTCATCGAGCGTAAAATTGGATGTTGTCATATGAGAGAGCTTTGAAGAATGTTTATACCTGCGAAGTGTTATTTTTGTACTAGAGGTTATCTGTGGTTGTGTATATTTTCGAGTAATTAATTTTAAAAATGGAAGAAACATACTGGCTGAGTATTTACTCAATATTACCGTGTATTTAGAATCGCAGTTTTCGAAGCAGTCTCTTTGATTCATCGTTTGTTGGAGAGAAGTGTTTGTAGGACACAACGCCCTTTTATTTGTTCCATTGGAAAGGGAGCGTTCGTTAGAGGGAATGGACCTTCGCTGGGTTTCTTTCCTTTGTGAGGTGATACCTCGACCCAGCTGATGGCGTGGTCCAGGCCTTAGGTAATGCGACACACAGAGAGCGAGCCTTAAGTGGTCCGTCCGGTCACTCGTCGACACCCGACAATATTAATGTCCATTGTGTAATACGCTTAGATACTTTAACATAGCTCCTTTNTCCTTAAGTGGTCGGTCCGGTCACTCGTCGACACCCGACAATATTAATGTCCACTGTGTAATACGCTTAGATACTTTAACATAGCTCCTTTTGTCACTGACTATTGACAAAGCAGGTGGCGTCACACGAGCCGATGTGGTTTGGTTGAATTTTAAAAATACACTAAGAATTTCTAAATATATTTCCGCCTTTTATAATAACGCAAACCAATATGGCAGTTATCCCCCACGACTTTTTTCATCCCTAAAGTTTATTGGTCAACGGACGTGTCCAGCGCTTCGTGCGGTGAGTGAAAGAGTTACTCCCAGTACGCCCTCTGCGCCAGAGGNGTTACTCCCAGTACGCCCTCTGCACCAGAGGCAGGCGTACTCCTTGCAGGCATGCACTCGGCTCCCTTACCTATATTACGCAATTCAAGATAGTGGACATATAACACAAACATATTGGCGATTCACAGCTCAGTTGCGAATGAGCATTGGTAGGGTTAGGATGTGTACATAATGTGTAATTACTCTGTAAGAACTACCGGTACTTAATTACTCTTGGTATATGTACTTATTCATTACGCAATTACTCATTATTCAATTGTTAATTATGCATTTATTACCTCTAATTACATATATTCTGAATTATTTTAACGGAACTCAAACCGAGGGGCACCTCATCACCCTCGTCAGTTGTGTTTCGGCAGCCGATGGGTAAACATGTGTACTTAGTGTGTAATGACTCTGTCGGTACATGTACTTAGTCTCTGTACATGTGCTTACTCGCGGTACTCGTAATTATTTATTATATAATTACTCATTACACATGTATTCATTATGAAATTACTCATTATGCAATTACTCATTACACAATTACATGTAATTACAACAAATTACCCTGTACGGGTCTCGAACCATGGTGNGTATTCATTATGAAATTACTCATTATGCAATTACTCATTACACAATTACATGTAATTACAACAAATTACCCTGTACGGGTCTCGAACCATGGTGCTCCTCAACCCTCCTCGAAAAATTTCAAAGCCCCGCAAATGTTGTTTGGGCGCTTTTTCCACTGAAAGGGTACCCCTAAAAGCAAAATCCAATGACAGCACTCCCTCNCCCGCAAATGTTGTTTGGGCGCTTTTTCCACTGAAAGGGTACCCCTAAAAGCAAAATCCAATGACAGCACTCCCTCACAAGGGGTGGGAGAACCCGTAAGCCAACTACAACACATTTCCTAGATTTTGAGGGGAGGGGGGATGATCAGTTTCCCAGGTAAAAGGATGCCTCCAATTACCCCAGCAGCAACATACGTTGGACCAACGGTTAGACTTTGGTTGCAAGGTTGGCTGAATGTTGGGTTGAAACACGAATATTGAAACAACGTTGGCCCAACGTAATATGTCAACGAAAAATGTCTACCATGGACATTTTATGAGATTACTTAGCACTCTCAAGAAAAGTATGTCTTTAAATCAGAAAAAGCCAGAAAATACTGCAAATATAATTATTTAAAACTTGAAAATGGTTGGAAATAAGTTGGGAAACATACTGTTGGTAATTGGCATGTTTTATTCTATTGGGCTAGTGTTTTTCAGCCAACATGTAATGTCATATAATGAAATAACATTTTTTTAATGAAAACAGTGCCCTTTTCCTTTACGTTAAATAATATAAAGGTTTTCCAAGATGCGAGATAATTTTTCTATGATATATGTCTAGCTGGTTATACGTTATTTCAGTATAAGATACTCAACGGTTGGGGTTTGGTAAGATATTTTCGTTGAGCCAACTTTCTGTAATGAAGATTATGCCAAAACGTTTTGCCATGCCTATTTAGTGAGGTTACATAGCACACTCAAAAAAAATTATATCACTAAATCAGAAAAAGCAAGAACATACTGCAAATTCCCAGTAGAAATATATGTAGTGCGAACGATGGAAATTCGTTGGGAAATGTTGTGTAGGAATCCAACATAAATTTGACTTTGGGCCAATATTTGCCAACCAAATCCAACATAAAATATTTTATAAAAATTATGTTAAAACATGCAAAAAATTACATATATAAGAATTAGTTTAGTAAAACTGTTGAAATAGAGAATGTGGTATTTTTATTGTGTTGGTGGAACATTGGCTAAACGTGTGAAAGACAGTGATTGANACTGTTGAAATAGAGAATGTGGTATTTTTATTGTGTTGGTGGAACATTGGCTAAACGTGTGAAAGACAGTGATTGATGTTTTGTGATTGTTTGTGCGTTGAGCGTACATTATTTTCCAACCAAAACCCAACCTCATCTTTCCAGTGCCAACCTATGTTGGCCCTTCGTTGGGAAGGTTGGCTTTATGTTGGATTGGGGCAAACATACTAAAACAACATTGACTCAACGGAAAATGCCAACAAAAGTTTNACTGTTGAAATAGAGAATGTGGTATTTTTATTGTGTTGGTGGAACATTGGCTAAACGTGTGAAAGACAGTGATTGGTGTTTTGTGATTGTTTGTGCGTTGAGCGTACATTATTTTCCAACCAAAACCCAACCTCATCTTTCCAGTGCCAACCTATGTTGGCCCTTCGTTGGAAAGGTTGGCTTTATGTTGGATTGGGGCAAACATACTAAAACAACATTGACTCAACGGAAAATGCCAACAAAAGTTTCCTACCACGAAAATGTTACTCTATTTCTTAGAACACTCCATACAATGATGTAACTAAATAATAAAATGTCGTAACCTATTGCAATTGTAATTTTAAATTGTGGATTTTGGTTGGTAACATGTTGATAAACATACTGTTGGTAATATATGTGTAATTTTCCGTTGGGCCAATGTAAAACTACAGAACAACCTCTTTGAATGAAAATAGTGCAATTTTCTTGTATTTGATAGAATATGAAGGTACTTCATCACATGAGGTATTTCTCTTTAAAATATGATCAGTTGGTTATATTTCATGTTATTGTTGGGAACACAACAGTTGGTAATTGGTACTAGTTGTTATGTTGTGCCAACATTGTGTAGCAAACATTATGCCAACAATGGTAATTACCATATTCCTAAAAAAATAAAACCTTAATTTTCTATTTTTGTTTAAATTATATGTTTTAACACACAACCTTTATTTTATTTATAAATTTACATCGTTGGTGATGTCTTGGCTACTAGGAAAACATATTGTTGGTATTTGGTATTTAAATATATGTTGGGCCAACATTGTGTAATCAACATTATGCCAACAAAGGTAATTGCCATATTTCGAATGAAATAACACTATAGTTCTATGTAATTGTTTAATAGCAACATATTTAGCACACAAACAGTGTCTTATTTAAAAGTGACTTCTTTGGTGATGTGTTGGTTACTTGTCGGAAAGCATACTGCTGTCATTTGGTATGTAAATTTATGTTGGGCCAACATTGTGTAACCAACATTATGCCAACAAAGTAAGTTTCTATATATCTAATGAAATAACAATACACTTTTTTATAATTTTCTAAATGCAATGTTTGAACAAACAAACCATATCTTATCGAATATTAGCTTAATGGTTTATGTCTTTTTTACTTATCGGAAAACATGCCATCGGCATTTGGTATGTACTGTATGCATTTGTTGAGCCAACATTTTACAACCAACATAAATGCACTAATATAAAATAATCGTTTTAAATGGACAAAACGTATTAATTTTCACAACATACAAAGAATTGCCAAATGTAAATTTTCATTAACCTGTGTTTTGTTCCTCGAGTGTTACGGCCATGTTGTGAACATAACAGTTGGCGACTGATTATTTTCGTTACGTCGGGACAACATTGCATTGCAGACATTATGCCATCATAGAATATTATTATTTTTTCAACATAAACCCATATATACTTACTTTTATTTACTTAATTATTCAAGTTTTTTAGTACAGAAATCCTTTAAAAATTAACTTGTTGTCTCTTTGGTTGTGCGTTTATCATTAGTTGGAATATATATATTCTTGTAACTGGTAGGTTATAAATTCAGCTTCAGAATAGTAAAATCTGACTCAAATACATAAAACAATTACCACAATATGTCGAACTGTAATATAATGATCTGTATCTATTTCTTCATTCACAACAAGATGTTACACTAGTCTTGTGGTTAGCATGTCGGGTTGCTAATCCAAAGGACCCAAATTCGAATTCGATATCTACGAATGGTATTATCAGGTTGTAATATTAAAGGGAATATGACAAAAAATTTTAGGGCTAACACAATTTTATATTTTTTTTTGTTAATGGGTAAAATTTATTTTAAACATTGGTATCCAATGTTGGCAGAACGTTGTTTCTTGGTTGGCATTATGTACGCAATAACATATCGTAGCAAAACATTGCCAACTGTTGGTAAATTACTGTGTAAATGCCTTGCTGAAAGAGAGAAAACACTTATTTTAACATTTTGCACACAACCATAACATTATGTTGGGCAAACGTTGTATTTCAGTTGGCAACCAACATAAAAGTCATTTTGGGCCCACGTAAACCCAAGAGACATTTTGGCGTTGGGCCACATACTATGCCAACATTGGCCCAATTGTCGATCCAAACATTGTTGGCCCAACCAAATTTTGCTGCTGGGGGACAAAATTAAGATTACCAGTTGGCATCATTTATAGACCACAATAATTCCCTAATTATACCCAGGTGTGGAAAGTCTTATAAAATAACATATTGGTGTATGCTTGCAAATATATTATATTTTGGTCGGCATCCAACTGAAATCATAATGTTGGGCCAAAGTATAAAATACAATGTTGGTGTTTCGTTGAAAACATGTTATATTTTGGTTAGCGTCCAACTGAAAACATTACGTTGGGCTATCATAGGCCCAAGTTTCATTTTGATGTCAGGCCAACGTAACATTTCCAACTTTGGCCCAACCTTGGAGCAAATGTTGGGCTTACGTTGGCCCAACAAAAATTGCTACTAAGGTAGACTCCCTCTCTCCAACACCTCTTGACAGGTTAAACAAATGTCCCCTATGCCACTAATGATTCCCTAACATGCCAGAACGCAGGTGCAGCCACTACTGATAGTGATATTACCGACTCCTACCTTTCTTGTAAAACTCAAAACTTGTTTCTAAAATAAATACAAAGTGTAATCAGCTAACAGACATACAAGTTAACTGTAGTTGCAATACATCAGGCAGTTCAGTTTTGTTCAGCTTCATTCATTCGAATGAAAATAACTGGCCAATAGACATTCCACCTGCACGGTGTGATGAAATGCTTCACTATCTGCATGTTGCACGTAGTTTGAACAATGCTAAGTCTACCCGTTTGTGTATAAATTAGATGCAGGAGCTATCATAAATTATATCTGCGGTAGAATTTGCAAAGCAGTCTGTCTTGGATTATTTAACTACTTGAAGAAGTGACAAATTCTAGAGATGTATTTAAAATGTCAAGACTACAGAACAGTAACAAATAAGAGTGATCAAAAATATTAGAAGACCTTACAACAAGTAGGAAGATAACTGAAATTATATTCTACAAGTCAATACTTTCACTAAAGCACACGTTGCGCAAAAAAATAGCAGATTGAAATGATAGGATTTCGAATATGTGGTATCATAATAATTGAAGAAAACAAAAATTATTACAACTTGCCAAGAAGAAATTCTGTGGCACATTCACTACAGAATGCAGTGAATGTAATAAAGCAGTAATAAAGCAGTTGAAACACTATGCAGTATATCGGTGTATGCAACGAAAAAGCTACGGGGGATTCTGATGTCATTGAAGTTTCTAGTGTCATTGGTAAAAAAGAATTGTTATCTATAGTAACGAAGTGGTTTTCGAGAGAGATATGTTTATGATGCTTACTACAATAGTCCCTTACTATACTTGCCAGCCAAACTCCAAGTTGCATGCGGGAAACGAGTATATCTGAAAACTACACATAGCTGAATGGTTTATATTAACAAATACTTTACACAAAGTTGTAAGTATTTGAATAGTGTTTTTGTAGTGACAAAATATGTAAGTACTATTCATACGAGCGTCACAACAATCTTTCGATTGCGGTAAATTTTTCATCAATTAGTGATCCTACAGAAAATTATAAGCATACATAGAATATTCACTAAGAGTAACTTAATATTTTGTTACGTTATACGTTCTTCTCTAAATACTATTTACACAGATATATAAAGATATATCTTCTCAAAAATACTTCACTGAGAAAAGGGTATTGTGGAATCAAACCAAAATTTGTTTGCTGCAAAGAAATTAATTGTTCGTATAGGGGCAATTAAATATTTTGTTGATGAAACAAAATTATTTTGTTGCTCTTGTTTGGTAGCCCCAAAAAATATTGGTCCGTCCAACTAATGATTTGTTTGGCTCTACGTACATAAAAGAGTTTATTAAAAAATATAAAACAATTGGGGACCCCAACCTAGGTTCGAACCTACCTCACCTACGGCGAATGCTAGACTGTATCCCTTTCAGCTAAAGTGGCTTCTTATGAAATACAAATGTTTTCAAATACATGCATATAAAATAGTGGACAAAGTGGCTAAATTTATATTAATTTCAAGTTTTACAGCTTTAATTTTTAGTTTTCTGTGTAAGTTGTTTTATTAGGATGTTTATGCAGGCTTATATACTTATCAATAAATCCACTAATAAACACTGTTACTAACCTAACTGTCACAAAATGTACAAATGAAATCTTGAGCTCTATTTTCGCACGGGGGCAATCAAATGGATGGTCAAAGTAATATATACAGTTGATTAAAACAAACATTTTTGGCAGTATAGTTTCTTTGGAACTATCACAAAAGTTAGGTTTATTCACGCATGTATTTTGTTAGATAATTAAACATAGTTTTGTTGGTTTTGTAGTTTTGTTTACTCAACAAAATGTTTTGTTGTAGAAACTAAATATACTTTTGGCCCTATACAAACAAATATTTTGTTGGCTCATCGCTGAGTATTACTAACAATGAAAATAAAGTCCTTATGAATAAGACAATTAAAAATAAAGATATTTTAACATCTCTGTGGATGTTGTAAGTTGCAGTTATTTTACGTGCATTAATATACAGATAAGCAATAGTCACTGACATTTTCTAGTGAAAGTAGTAAGGCAAACATGGTGTTTCTACGTACTGGTAATATTTTATTCAGCGATAAAATAGTTTTTCCACACCAATCTTATGTGTACAAGCAAAACAATAATAATAATAAAGATAAAATTAATTTTTTAGCTTAATGTGTTGGTTCCAAATCACTGCTACTTTCGCAATGTATTTTATTTCTGTAAATGTAATTTACTGGTACGTGTGAATTGTTCACTTGCTACTATTTCACAGTACAACTCCATCAACCATAATAATAACCTTGTGTTTACAAAGATCGACAATCACTCTCCTCATCTAATTACATAAATTGTCTGCACTTATACACACACCTATCCACACACGTATTTTGCATGTGTACGCGCGTTGCGTTATGACTCGTTCAGCATCAATAGCAAATTGGTTCTGCATAGTTTCCAAACAAACAATGTTATATTAAATTCTGAATATGTATTTACCTTTTGTAGACAGTTTGTAGCTCGGTGGCTAGGTTTCAGACCATTAAACGAAGTGTGTAAATGCAATACTGTCGACGTTGACAAAATTATTTTTTCAACTGCTGCTGGTATTCGCCCCCCGCTTTATATTCGGTTCGTTTATAGAACATTTCAAATTAAAAGTCATAATCATATGTGTATTACGCGAAATNACAGTCGTCAGAACCACGCACACAACAAACTTTTGCGTTTTAAAATTGTATATTATTTTGGTACAATATTTTCCTTCTGTTTAAACTGTACTTTCTCATTTAGCACTTAGACTTACTCATGGTAGTATATAGGGTTAAGGAAAAATTAATAGCAAGTAATTGATTACACGTAAAGATTACTCTGCACGTAATTAGAGGAGATATCGCTATACTTTATAATTTTCCAATTTTTAATTCTAATATATTTAATATAGTTTAGTAGTAGTCATCATTGCTTTTCGGTAATCGTTACATTATTTGTTGATGCAGCAAAACTATCACGTTATAACCGTACTTGGCCTGAGTTACTGCATCTTTATTAGTCTAGCTTGGTGTTTCTATTGTTTTATCTGACCTCTGCAATTCTGTATATAATCTGTGTATTAACGTTTGATTTGTGCTAATGTGGCGCAAGTTTCAGATAGTGGCGGAAGACGAACAATCAGTATCAAAATTTTCACATATAACTTTTCCATTCCCGTACCTAAGCAGGTATTTTGAGATTGTGGATGCTTCAGACAATAAAAACATGTTCGTGAAATGCTTGCTTTGCAGGCAAAGTGGGAATTATAGTATTAATTCTTATGCTTAAGGTCAGTAAATTTTTTTTGTAATATTTGGCCCACGGCGTACAATAATAGGGAAGTAATTGTAGAATTTGTAAGTTATCGTAATGTACATGTAAGTGTTATTAATGATTCTAAGAATTCAGTAATTAGCGACTGAAATNGCATGGGAACGTGGGGCAAAATGGGGGGCGTTTAGTTTACCCTTGCTTATATTAGTGAGAAATACTAAAAATCCCTACATACCCACTTTCATGTGTTCCTTGCACCCTTAGGTACACTTCTTATAAAATAAAGTGAAATCTATATATATATATACATATGTGTGTGGTTTTCTGAACATATGTTATTGAAATAGTGAGTTTGCCCTATTCTGCCCCACTGGGTGGTGTAAAATAGGGTACATGAAAATTAACTTGCAGATGGTTAAATAATGCCAAATAGTTACTTCTAACTATTGTAAACAAATGTATATTGCAACGAAACCTTTTTTGTTGCATTTAAGCGTACTATAATAATTTACTATTTACCTACTGTTGTATAAAGTAATGAAACTCAAAAGGCAACAATTCAAACTGAAAAAAAAAGACAAACACGTAATTTCAGGTAAAATTAGGTTTATAGCCAAACATGTTGTAATTCATAAACTCTGGGTACCAGGGCCTATTTGCATATGTCACAGATATGAATCACTTCATCATCGTCGCTGTCCACCCCAGCAAAAGATTTCTGTGCCCATTTTTTGCAAGATGTACTCATTGCCCAGCCTTCATTTGATTTTGACAATCATTCTTCACAATACAAGAACTGCGCTTATTCTTCTGCCCCACTATGTGTTCGCTTAGGCCTACTGGTATTTTTCTTAACTGTTGACCTACTACTGCCCTTTTTAGAAAACTGAATTTTTCTCTTTACTTTTGTGGTAGGCCTTATTTGTTTCCCTATAGATTGCAGTTTTTCTTTGTATGGTGTTGATGTAAGGATAGCAGTTTGTCCTCGTCTTATATTGTCTTGTTTCTTATATTTAGCAGATTGCGGAAATGGTGAAGCATATTTTGGACTGGCGCAAGGAAATACGTATGTTACAGGATCAGTTTCGGACACAGAATCAAGTGCAGAGACCTTAAGATGAGGTTGTGCAAGTAAAGTGGAGAGACCAGCTTCAGGCTGCGCAAGGGAAGTTGAGGCTTGTCTTAGAAGCGGCAAAGAAATGTCTTAATCTGCAACTGGAAGAAAATCACAGTCCTAAAACACTCTTATTTTAATAGGCCGTATTCCGGTGGCTTTTAATGCATTCACAGCTGTATTAATTGTTGCTGCTTGCTGGTAGGTTGCCCCGAACAGTGTAGAAACTTCAAACAGACTTATAGTAGAAGCTCCTAGTTTTTTACGGAGCCATCTTGTAAACTCTTCGTAGTACAACTTCAAAAGACTCACGAATCCCACGTCCAGAGGCTAGATGTGGTGGGTGCAATGAGTTGGGAAACATAGCAGAATAACTTCATTACCTCGTNGTGGTGGGTGCAATGAGTTGGGAAACATAGCAGAATAACTTCATTACCTCGTGCTAAATCAATTAATTTAAGACTCTCTGTGTGAACTGTAACTATCCAGTAGTAACAGAACAGGCGATTCCATAGAAGCCCCAGAAACATGAATGAAGTTCTCCAACCATTTGCAAAATAATGTATTGTTTATCCAGCCAGTTTCATGGACTTCTGCCCATCCTTCANAATGAAGTTCTCCAACCATTTGCAAAATAATGTATTGTTTATCCAGCCAGTTTCATGGACTTCTGCCCATCCTTCAGGGGGTAGATTGAGATGAATTCTGTGTTACTTGTGACGCTATTCCCCACCTGTGGATATTGGTGGTTTATGGGGTCGTAGTTAATTCCTCCAGGCATAGACTATAAGGTGCCTAGAAGGTTAAAGGTTTTTTCAAGAAGGTAGTCTTTTGACGTTTCACTTAAATGGATAATTATATTGTCTCGAGTTTGAACAAAAACTACATACAGCATCACTTCCGAGGTGTGGTACTCTAATTTGGCTACTCGTATTAACTGGGGTGATTTCGTGGTGGAGGGGGGCTTCTCTGGGCGGCGACTTGATACTTAACTATTCTGCTGTGGGTGCTGGTATGCTGTCATCTGGGGATGAGCTCCGGTGAAGTCGTAGGCCTTGGAAAAAGGTCCACTTTTGGTGTCGTCTCACTGGACTGGTGTTCGGGCTCGTGCTCACGTCCTCTCGCGATTCCTTGACGCAACTCTTCCCTCGGCGCGGTGATAATGAACTGTCGCCCTCTTCTCTCGTAAATTTGCTTATAAGCTCTCCAGTTTCCTCCCTTAAGTCTCGGCACGTGTTTCTCTTATTGTGGGAAGGGGGGAGGTGGTTGCCTTCCGTACAAAGCCGTTCAGCCACGTGACATAGTTCGTGAAGGTTCGGGGGCGGGAGAAGTGGTGATCTGCCCCTTTCCCGAGCTTACTCTGTCGGCTATATCTCCGCGGTGCGTGTCCGCGGGGGTGTTCTCGTCACCCCATTCCAGCTTGTCAGCTGTTTCTCAGTGCGTATTTTCTGATCTCCGGCGAAATACACATGATTATTTTGTGATATCTCGGTGCTCAACAGATCCCACAGCCTTGCTAAGAGGTGCTCTTGCTTGGCTCTGCGATTTCTCCCGCTTTCCTACGTATGTACGTAGCACTATCCGGGTGCTCCGGCGATATGTCAGCTCTTACTCGGCACAACCTTGACACGTGTAACTGCGATCCGTTCTGGCTGTTCACCTGCTTCGTGACACATGTCAACTGGTAGGCGCTCGCGAAGGGGGTCAGCGAGGCTTCTACTCAAAAGGCGTTGCACGACACTTGTTTTACCTTGGAAAAACTAGCACGGGTGGAATTTAATTTCCACTTGCAGAAAAACAGATCACTGTTGTTACACTTTCACCCTTATCTGATGATTTAATGCGACCTACTTGGCGTCTGCCTGTTTCAGCGAGGATTCTACTGTGGGATTTAGGGTTAACTGTAATGCTGGTTTCGTCGATGTTGGCAGGAAGTGATAGGTGTTGTCTACTTCCTCCAAAAAATCAAATAATTTATCAACTGCCACTCTATTAAAGCCCATTGCCCTTGCTACTGAAGTAGGTTCAGGTGTGAGAAATGTGATGTCTGGGTTACGCTGCAAAAACCCCGATGCCAGTCAAGTTCTGCCATCTTCTCCTTTAAAAGAATAGCTGAAGCCATTTTTTTTGGCCGACTCATAAGAAAAACGCCAAATTTCTTCTGAAGTAAATCCAAACAACCTCTTTTCCATGTATTAAATATGATTCACCAAGTCTGCTTCTTGCTGAGAATTAAAAACTTTACGAAACCTGCATATAAGTGAATCAACCTCGTAGTCAGGATTTTCCTCTCCTTTGCAACGTATCGTTCGAGTGTAGTTTGAGGTACACTGAACTGCTAAGCAGCTTTAAAGTAGCCCACTGAGCCACTTACAACTGTTACTTACGTTACTCATCGCCTCCTTCGACCAGTTCTGTCTTTCAGTTTTTCGCTCCCTCTTACGAACTATCTGTCAACAAAGAACGAGAAATGGTTAGTTCTTTGCAAATGTTATTGCTTATCATTTATTTAGAGTGGTGCCTTGGTGAAGATTTACTTTTGAGTAAATAAAGTAGAAAGGGAGGAAGAGCCAAATATATTTTTTTTAAATTTATAAATTTAAAACAGGTTGTAAAAATAAAGGGAAAGTGTTATATCTAAGAGCAAAAAAATAATTTGTCATCATTGTAACTATTTACAATTTAAATTTACATATTTTGCCTTATTTATTCAAGTTCAATTTTTTTTGTTTACTGTAAGTACAAAAATTATAGCAGTTAGACGTTAATATCTTTAAAATATATTAAGCTTTTTGCTATACCTTAACATCACAAAATTTAAAATTTTATTGCACTCACTTAAACTTTTGAAAAAAAGAGGTTTCTCTTTTTGGATGCAGCACTCCCTCTTTAAAAAACTATCGTTTTACGGTTCCTTTAAAAACCCACTCTCGACTGTGGATTTAATATTTTTTATTCACGATTACATCACAGTTCTTTGATATTTGCAGGATGTAATGTAATACTAATTGTAGATTGGGTAGAACGGGGGTGGAATTTGGGTCAGAAAGGGGAAATGAGGCAGAATGGGGTACTTTTCCATCGTACCCCACCCCATTATGCCCCACTAACAGTGTTTTCAAACAAAGGAGCACACAATCTGAGTACATGAATGGAAAAATAACAAAGCACTCTTACAGTACTCTGTAATATATAATAGTAAATGCCAAGAATAAAGTTTATAGGAATATGAACATACATTAACTTGAAGTCACCGAGAATATTGTTATCCAATAGTTCGTAAACAACTTTCCATCCTTCAAGGTCGAAAACAGTATCTAAGATGGCTGGCCCAGCCTCGCGCGTTCTACCTCCACCAGGATACGAAGTTCACGGCCGGTCCGATAGATTGCAGCACTTAACAGCGTAGATAGTTCGGTACCCCTTTTGAACTGCATACCACATTATGCCCCACGCTCGCCTATTTGTGAGCCCAATTACAATTACCAGTACTTTACCAATCACTGGTAGTAGGCGTGCGAAGCGAAACAAGATACATATCTTCACAACAGCGGCTATGGCATGAAACCGCGATCAGGCTCAGTTAACCCAAGACCATCCGCTCTCTGTACTACAGCTCCTCAGACAGACATATGTATTTTTTAGACAAGTTTACAAGGAAGTTGGCGTGACCCCGAGAGGGAAGGTAACCGGCATCGTGCATTGTGCAGCGCGATCCAATTATATCTTGGCGGGGAAGTTTCCGCAACATCTTACTCGCTAATGGAGCGTGTTGCTGCACGACTGCTTTCCTTTGCCGCTCTTTAGTCGGCCGCGCCAGCTCGCTTTCGTCATTGGCTGCGAGGCCGCCACGGGGGAAATTCCTATACACAACTTGAGGGGGTCTTCGTAGAAGTCAAAGTTTATGCGCAGTTTCTGTGGAAAACGCCCCCCTTCTCCGACCCCTATCAACCAACCCAACACGGAATCCTTTTTCCTCCCGCTGCTTACTTAATCTGACTTCTGAACTCCGGAGTTGCAGCACGATTTAGGAATTATTTCTTAGTCGCCTGCTCCAGCAAGCTTCTCGCATTTCCATAGCTACTTCGTTCCGGTGCTCGGAGAACAGGTTCGCGGGGCGGAAAGTAAAACAGCGGCTTGAAATTTGTATGCGCGAGTGGCGCCCTCGCTCGTAATGAATGCCGCTTCCCGAACGACTGGTTGTTTCTCAGCTCGAAACTCTGCGAAAAAAGGCATTTTTTTCTTCGTATGGTTCATGAGAACCTAATTAATAACCGCACTAAAGAGAAGCTTACAAGAATAACAAAATAAATAACCATCAAGTGTGAAACGACTATGCTGATAAATTTTCCTACCGTATTCGACAGAAAACTGTTTTTGAAAAATTTACCGAAGCACGGTGGTGCCTACAGTTCCGACAATTTTGCTTAATATATGTGTTTTTGAGTGCTGTTACAAAACGGCGTGTTTTATTTAAAGTGCATTAAACATAGCACACGATGAAAAATAATTTTCCCTTTAAAACTGTAGATTAAACTAATTTTTTATATGTAGCAATAATGTACATAATAATATCAAAATGGCGTTTCTCAATGTAATAAAACAAGGATTATTAAACTCTAACATAAAAATCAAACAACGGCAAACCGCCGCCGTCAAAAATATAAATATATATAATTACATACGTGTTAGAGACTTATGTAATACTATCTGCAATATAGGTTCATGAAGATATACATGAAACAAGATTTTAATGAAAATATTACGGAAAATATTTTAGTTAGAATAGTGAATTTTTAACTGAACGGATAACTCAATTAATGTAAAAGTGTTATTGTCGGAGCATTATTCCATAGAAATATTTCAATATTTGAGATAAAAAAATACGATTTATCACTTAGCAGCAGTAAGGATGTATATTTAAATAAAACTAATCTAAATAAAAGTCTGTTATTATGGATGGAAAATTTTCACATCTACAAAATAGTGTTGAAATTTTTTATAGCATTGCCATATATAATTGCATACATACAAAAGAAATAAGTCTGTAAAAATAACAACGAACGTAATATATTTTCATTGATTTAAAAATAGCTGTATCAGTAAATATTTCATTATTTATGACGAAATATTTTTATCTCATTAACGTAACACATCCATACAAATTTTTTAACACATTAATACAATTTTTGTTTTAAAACTGCAGTGAAACTATTTGCAGTGTAAAGGAACATATAGATCACANATTAATACAATTTTTGTTTTAAAACTGCAGTGAAACTATTTGCAGTGTAAAGGAACATATAGATCACAGTACCACGCACTCTATTTTGGCTTGTAATACAAAATGTGAGCAAAAAATACATCCCTGGGCCTTGAATTATCATACAATTTATTGCAATTTCCAGCGTCCTTATTGTACTTTAAGGAACTCTTCATTCCTGAACACTGGCTCACGTACTTTATGTTTGAATTATACTTTTTAGAAATGTTAAAACAACCAAATATACATTTCCTGCTACATATATATTTATTCTTTGCTATACAAAATGTAATGTTATAAATAGAAGTGTGAATAGTTGCCTAAACGGCATTTTGCTTTAGCCAAACAAATGTTACTCCGAAAAAATGCACGTGCTACTTAAAATTTCTTTCTTTATGTTTTTGTATTGCTTTTCATTTAACATATCTATTTGGACTTTCACGATTCACATTTAAGCATAAAAAATACGGAATACTGCAATGATCACTTCCAGGTTTAATAAAGCTTATAGACCTAAAATGCCAAGTGCCTGTTCCAATCTCAGCACTTGGAGTTGCAATTCTAATGTCTGTACAGTTTTAGTGACGTGGGTACATAAATCGTATTTTGACGATTGATTATTGACAACGAATTTATGTAACGATTTGTTTTGTGATATTTCCTTGTACCACTACGTTTTCGAGGAATTTGTGTATGAACTTTGAAAAAGCAGTCTTAATGACCCTATGTGGCAATATCAAAATTCATCTTCATAATTGCTTGAAATTGTATGCACATGTAAATCAAATATTTATAATGTTTTCAGTTATATTGTGACACCAGCGCTCGTAGCGCTAGACGTCTTAAGTACCTTCTGCGCTGCGAGGTTGCGCGCTCTATTCCAGGCTTGGCTCCCCTCCTTTTTCTTCCCCTGTTCACCTTTCCTGATTTCCCCTCCTGGGCGTCATCGTTTTATTGTTAACGGGGCAAGTTAGTATAAGTGGTTGCACTACTTGCGCACCGTCTATTCTACTCCCGATCGTTTGTTTATGTTTAAATATGTTTTAAAATTGTAGCTTAGCCGTGCTTAGGACGTTGGCACTAATGAGGGACTTTTTTAATTTACTTCGTTGCCTGAGAAGCCGATGCGGTTCAGAAACATGAAACGGTGAGTCGTGGTCGCAGGCATTCTATCAGTTGGGTCAATTTGAATGTTTTAATATTGTATGGCGTAGTTTGTGTTTGTCTTGGACATGCAGTGAGTTGGTGTTTTTTTTCTAAATTGTGGTTTCGGTCGCCAGCCCAAGTTTGGTTTCGGTTTAATCTAAAAAAAACTATAACTTTGCTGTGTGTTCCAGTTTTTTTAACGTGCCATGTATAGTGTTTGCAGCCCAAGAATTTTTCCAGTTTTTTTTTCAATATGCTTTGCGTCCACGACTTACACGTTTGGAGTAATTAATCAATTAATTTTAAATGTATTGGTTGTTTTTCTATTTTAATCGCTCGAGTCTTGACGGGTCATTCATCTGCCACCACCGATAATTTAATTTTTATGTTAATGCTATTAAAGTTTTTAACGTATTTGTCTTATGAAAGGAGGTTTTACAGGGGGTTTTTTAGGCTGTCCTCCTTTTTTTCTAATTGCTCAAAGTTAAAACTCCAGGCAACGTAATTTGTATTTCGCAAATCTTAAGGTTTTTAAATTCATTGTATTCAAGTATAATTGCTGATCACGTTTTAATTATCATCAATTCGTCTGAGAAATTTTATGAATTACCTCTTACGTTTGTAATTTCTTTGCCAAATTTTATTTATTGTAAAATTTTGGATTTTGAAAATGTGTGAGAAAGTCAGCTTTAATGAATTGTAAGAGGTTGAAATCCCTCTATTTGGTGCTACCAATAATTGTAAACATATTCGATCTAAATACGAACTTTAAAAATTGTTGTTCGTTTTAAATTATTTGTGTACTGGCACAATAGCAACTATGCTTGTTCTGGTCTATGGAATGTAAATGGTTTAAATGGCACTAGGTCTTATATCTCGAGTTGCGGCAATACTGGAAGCGTAACATTGACTGTTACCTCAAGTTACCTCGGGGTGACCTTGGCATGAATTTAAAATAAAACTTTCCCAACATTTTTAAATAAAATATAGTAATTGTGCTATAAATTTTTAGAAAACTTTACCAAAGAATGACGAATGAATACATAAGTTTATTCATGGTTTCTTGTGTTGCCAACAAGAATAATTTTGATGGATGCTGTACTTAAGTCTAAATNATTCATGGTTTCTTGTGTTGCCAACAAGAATAATTTTGATGGATGCTGTACTTAAGTCTAAATTGTACTTATTTCGTTATTTTAAAAAAAATTTACTCTAGCCTTTGTATCCAGCTATGTGAAATATTCGAAACCTAGAATAGAAATAAGGTTTACCACACAGTTGCATCAGTCTATGTCTCCGAAAGCAGCGCACGTCGTGCATCGCTACAACCAGTAATACCATGCTTTTGACCGTGTCACAACCATCGACACAAACAGTCGCACTAGGGCCTATGGGATATCCACTGCATTGTCGTCAGACTGTGCACTAGGCTCCTCTGTGATCCTTGGTTCGGTGATATTAGATGTGGCAACGGCAGGGCTGAATATTGCAGGATTGTAAATATCCAAACACGGAAGATATGTCGCTGGGCGGCGATGGCCCCCAGTGAAGGGGCCGCACGTTAGACCCCAGAGCTGCTTGCACATTCGTCTGA
>NQII01010646.1:7256-35755 GCA_002778355.1 Clitarchus hookeri
GTAATGTTTTTGGTACCATGGAAGTTTTAATCGAAAATGTTTTGGTACAGGGATTTTTCATGTATACAACTGCTTACACGTACAAATCGGTTGCAACTCTTTATAAAAAAACGGCTCGCGCCGCTAAGAAAATAAATATTTTATACATCAACAGCATTGCACTAACCTTGATACCTATACATTTGTTTATACTCGGGCTTGTTTATCGGTTTCCCGCACTTGACGCACGCATGCGCTTTACGAATCTGCATTCCATAGGTTCGCGACTTTGTGATGCACGTCCCTTGGCCAATCACAAGCAGAGTGCTGATCGCCTGCTGACCCGAGATAAAAGGCTAAGCGGTTCACCGGCACAGCACTGCAGAGCACTGCTCTGCACGCCAGCACTGACCTTCACAATCATGTGGGCCAATCAAATTCCAGAATAGCATCGGCACTGCACTGCACCGCACTCCACAGAACGGTTCATTGTAGCAGGTCCTTTGTACATAGTGTGTTTGTTGTGGATACGTACTAAATGAAATAATCTACGATATCATCGCGAGTATTACAGCGGTGATAGTTACAGTTGACAAATATTTTGTCCGTGGGCCAGTCTGGCGGCCCAATAACCGATTAGCCCTGATTTAGGGGAAAGGCACGTCACATCGATATCGATATTATCATACATCTATGTATAGTCTATTCGCGGTTTCTTCACACTTTTTGAATCAAACCTTTGAAACATCACCTCACGTAAGACGTGTTTGGTTGTTTCCTAGATATGTCGCGTATCGCAAGAGTTTTATACCTTTGTAAACATAAAATTATCTTCTTTTCGTTAAATATAAGTTTTACCAATATTTTATATATAAATTATAATATTCCATTTATAATAAATACATACACAAACAGTGAGAAAACATTTGTGTTGGTAGCGCCTAATAAGAAATAGTTCTCATAAAAAAATATCATTACAACTGAGTGCGCACGTATTCGGTGAGTAGTAATTGGGTTTAATTTCTTAGACTTATTTTAGCCTCGTTTGCACGAGGCGGAGGAATATCCTGGAAGTAGAACTTTAGCAGGGCTTCAGAAAAGTATGAAGTAAGCGTGTATGGATTATAAACGAAAGTTAAACGTGTTTATAGGACAGTCGCACTTAGAGCAAGCCGCAAGCACCGCCGACTGGCCCCGTCATCATCAGCTTGTTGGTGGCAGCAGCCTGTTGACAGACAATAAACGTTTCCCTCCTCGACAGTGATGGAGACGTCTCGCGAAAGCATTGACCGGCGTTTCCATGACGACACAGGCGGCGGGATGCTGCCATGACAACGCGCCGGCGATAGCAAACACCGCTTTAACAAACAACTCGATGGAAATTGAGAGCTGTTGTAAATGAACTGTACCGGCATGGGGGCTCACGAGGCTTCGCCCGCCACTCGCCTCCAAACTTCTAACTTCTCCCGCGCTCGGAGTTTTCGCGTTATAGGTCGCGGGTTCGAGTCCCGAGCACAGACAAAAAAACGTTCCGCATCCGTGACCAAGCAGGTTAAGGCGAACACTACGTATTGGTAAAGGTTCAAAGATGAGGGAAAAGACAAGGGAAGGGGGACATTCCCGGCGGGGTCGAACCCGGGATGATCGCGTATCGTTACCCTCATGAGAAAACCTCTTAACCAAAAAGACTGGTGCTTTGCAGGAGAGGAAAAAACCATGATTGATTCCGAAAGTAATTTTTATGCTTTTTGAAAGAAAATTGCCATTGAAAATTTACACAAGTATGCTATTGCATCCAAATTTTAAGATACATCTGCATGAAAAATAAGTTGTGGATGTGCCACATTTTTGCTGTTTGAAATCTCATAATGAAGTTACGAGGTTTCTCTTGTCTCTAAAAATCACGATTAAAAAAAAAAATCAAAATAATCGGATTTTATTTAAATCAGATTTTTTTTTTTATCTATTTACATATTCCCAATTTTTTTTTATTTGGAAGTCCGTTATTATTTTTAAAAAAAACATCTCTGTTTATTTTAATTTATAAAATAAAAAAGAATCAACATTGCAGTTCTTCTAAAATTATCAATATTAATCACATTCAAACAAAAAATCAATAATGAAAAATTAAGAAAATCAACGACTTAAAATTGACAAAATCCGTTTGGCTGGTTACATAATTATTTTTTCCCATTCAGGTTCTTTAAAGGGAAAACTAAGGCTCAACTTTTGCATTCAAACGAATAATGCGATTAATCAAACTGGTTCCTGTCTCTCCATAGCTTTCTCGCAAAAATTGTAAGGCTGCACCACTTTCGTCGCTTGACAACTTTTCTTGGGGCAGTTTTGGATTCACCATGTAAGCTAGATAGTGAGCCAGTGTCATCGCTTGGCGATAACGTTGCATGACAATCTTCATTTGAATCATATGTAGTTCCTCCTCTAGTTGGTCAATTAATTCCTTCCAGATAAGTACGCTATCTGAAATGGTACACTTATCGCTCTGAATCTTGTCCAGAGCTTTGGCTATTGGCTCTAGTCGTGCGATTAGACCTTCTGCATTTCTTTTAATACTCATATTTTGTATGAGGTTTCTAATGTCAGAGCTAATTTCCTCTTTATTTTCATCTGCTATTTGCATCAAAATCGGCCAGTTTTTAACATAGCTCTTTAGTGAGTAACACATTGTGTTCCATCTTACTTCTTGTGGCATTACTAAATTATTCGCCTTGGTGAGTGAATATTTACCATGCGCGAAATGATTGTTTCTGAAGTACTTGATAACTTTCAGAACATGTCTTGTAGCATCTGGAATTTCTAAATCTTTAGCCAATAGGTTAAGAATATGCGCAGAACATCCGTAGGTAACTATGGGTACATTAACTTCCGCGCCATTATCGCCAGCAGTGTTTGTTTGAAGCTGCTTACGCATTTTTGCCATGTTAGCTGCATTATCCAATACAACACGTCTGCCGTATCAATGGTATCAACCAGGACAGTTTTACCATCATTCTTTGAGACACACGTGCAAATTATAGGGTCGTTTCGTATGTTAGACCACCCATCAATTGACAAGGTTACAGTTTTATTCTCTAAATTTGATCTACTTCTGTTTTGTTCGTCCTTGAAAATTTCATCGAGCAGCTTGTCACCAATATCAAATCGATTTGGAGGAACGTAACCTGGTCGTAACATTCTCATCAATTTCTTGAACTCTTCGTGCTCCGCGTGCAGAAATGAGGTATTAGTTGCATAAAAATACTTCGCTACTTGCAAANTAAATGAGGTATTAGTTGCATTAAAATACTTCGCTACTTGCAAATCCAAAAGATGTTTCTGCGTGGCATCTGTTTTTACAACGTAGTCATCTAGTTTTTTTCGGCCTAAACAAGCGCTCTGATTTGCTTTAGGTAAGGAACTAGAAGATGCAGAAGACACCGAGGCACAAGCATTTTCGTTTACTCCTAAAACAAACATAAAAACAAACATCTCTATAATAATATGTCTTGTAAATACATGACCTGGTAAGTTATCTACCAACAACAAGGCCTGATCTCATACGAACGTGCGGTATCCGTTACCGCCAAAGAAAGCGGCGTGATATCCTGCCGGATATTGTAAGATATAAAATAAATCACACCACATTAACTACACAAGTTATAAAAATGTATGACAAACAAAAATCATATTACTGTTAATAAAAAAGATAGTAAGTTACCCGCGCTCGCGGCGGCACTGCCGCCGACGTCGTCTGAGTCAATGTTCTGATTGCGATCATTTTCTTCCACACATATTTCTAAATGTTTTTTCATTCTCGCTACTAAACCCATTAACTCCTTATTGCAACTTTTACACTCCGCTTTGTTAAACTTTCCGCAAGCAGATTTTTTTAAATCAAAATAAACCCATACAGCATCTTTTTTCTTCTAGCCATTTTGTTATATTCACTTCTCACTTATCAATCACGAATGACCGGGCGAAAACACATTATGTCGTGAGTTTACATTTCGGGGAAACCCCAAACTGTGTAGATAAACATAGCATTGCACGTATGTGTGCACCGTAGTTTATGTCGGGGAAGTCCCTTGACACTTTTTGGTCGATTTTGTTGCATTAAAAAGGTATTGATTTAAATCAACAATTTTTTTTTAAATCACTTTATTTTAATCGCGATTTAAATCACTGATTAAAATCAGGTGATTTAAATTACCTCAACCCTACTCTCTGTAATACTATTTTTAATATTTATAGAGATAAGATATTTTAATAGACTGTTAAATTGTTTCTTGTTAGACTAGCGTAAAAATATTTTTAAAAAATGGAGTTACGAGGTTCTCTCAAGAGAGTAACTATACGATAAACGTGTCAGATATTGTTTGCCGGTGGTATTTCTCGGGGTACTCCGTCTCCCTCACCCCTGCATTTTGTCGTTGCTCCGTCATCAACTAGCTTCATCCCAATCGGCACAAAAATACCTCAGCGGTGAAGCACTGGCTAAATATACCCATTTCTCATTCCTAAATTCAATTGAAACAAATTACGTTGTAAGTGGCAAGGAATTATATGAAGTCAATTCCTTTTGCAATGCGACAATAAACTGCCCAGCCGAAATGAGAAAATAGCACCCAGACGACCTAGAACGACTTCCGTGGCCAAAGGTCACCAAGGTCTCACATTCTGACCACCAGGTTAAGGGTTTGAATCCAAGGTAAGCTTTTCTAAGATATTTTAGCAAGTAAGTAACCCCTAATAAGTGTTACTGCATAATAACAATAAAAATAAGGAATTTTTGTATATATACAATGTTATATCAGTTAGGTAGGTTTTGGAAAAATATACAACTTCGTAGACGCCTGCATCAGACCCGTGAAAATTTGAGAATGAGTTGACTCGATTTCAGATATGCATATATTAAGTAGTTGGTAAATTTGTAATTACACTTCAGACTAAATTTTATGAAATTTGTACTCTAGATAGCGTCAATGCTCTGAACAACTTCCAGCTAAAGTTTATAGACATGCTATTACCTTTTTCTATGCTATAATACCAGGTAATTTTCTGGAAAAAAAATTATTTTAATTATATAAAAGAGCTGTTTTCAAGTTAACAGAAAATATTGGTGCAAGTAGATGGGGCGCATTACATGTTTAATGTCAACGGCCAGGTCAGCAAGTTTTCTCATTTGTTTCCGCAACTTGCCGTACTTGAAAAACAAATTCTCACTTACGTACAGATTACAAATTAAGAAAACTACAGACATGTACATCAAGATCAAAATTGGATTAACTTGTTCCAATAAACTGTTTTCCTACGAGAGATGCACAGCAATAACACATCCCTAAGGTTATAGGGCTCTCAAAAATGTTTTAAAAAAGTATTCCCACCATACGTTTTCTAAAAACGCAAAATATCCGTAGGACAGATGTTTTAACCATTTTTACGGATGTAATACAGTATCTGCACATTTTACTATTCTACACTCACCCCCTATTGATCTTGAGTTGTTCGTCGTTTATCGTTTTTTTGTACGAATTCTACAAATGCGCTACCTAAGTATATTTTTGAAGGCATATAATTTAGTAGGACCTAGGAAGCGACCCTGTTTGGCGAATTCGTCTGGTTAACTCCACAAAATGTATTCACTCGTTAACATCGCCATTTAGAAATCTCAGTACAGTACAAAGAGATATTTTATAAATCCTCTGATCTACAATGCGAAATATCAGACAAAATTTTCCGTACTAATCCCCAAATCCAAAAACCTAACGCCAATACATAAATTATATCCTTAAATAAAAGTTCTCTAATATCAACAAGACATCGTGGATTAGGTTCCACGCTAAACCCGATTACGTATAAGTACCTTACTACTACGTTATTACGCGAAGTCGTGAGTATATTTGCATGATCCCTTTGAAAACGAACTTCCTCAGGCATGCATACATACATACATACATACATACATACATACATACATACATACATACATACATACATACATACATACATACATAGAAAACAAAATTAGACTGCATAACTCTCTCGTCGCTACGTCTACCGACAGATGGCCAAGAGAAAAAGATCCAATACTGACGGCGAACGAAATTTTTTTTAGTCCGTTATCAATGTCATGGTAACTTGGTGGCGAAGAATGTCGTGTGTGAAACTAGTTTCACCAACTCTTCAACACCAACGCTCAAAACTTTCGTTAAAAAAAATATATATATATCAGGTTCAAAGATGATCTTACCGACACGTTGAAAGTAATCTTCAATAATCCTGATGGGCATGGTGTTTGCGGTACGACAGGCACGGCCAGAGTTCAGCAAGTTTAACGAGGCGGCGGCATATTCACTTTTCGCAGACGGTCCCGTACTTACGACCATCTACGGTTGAACAAAGCGTAGATTCCTTGCAGCGAGAAGAATCAAACTGTGTTGTCCTGTTGGCCAACTCGCGTGCGTACACTTACGGCTCGGTGCCACCCATTATATTGAATTCCATAATTAATTCCCTGCTAATTTAAATATTCGTCACGCAAAATTAAAAAAAAATAATTATGCTACTAGGCCTATAGAATTTTAGCTATTTGCCTTACTCTTCGGTACAGACACGAAAAACCGAACTATTAACGTAAAATGTCACAAATAACAGTTTAAAACATCGGTACGTTCATGCCAACTTGTACAAAGTAAATTTTCTATGGCCAGTAATTACTCGAAGGGAAATGGTGAGAGGAGAAACGGGGTGGCAGATATCCACGGACTACTTGCTCTCCCGGTGAGCGGTTACCAGCGACACTCGCGGCGCGTGGGCGGGCCAATCACGGACGTAAGAGCGACTGTCTCGGCCCCAGGTGCCGTGTCTCGACCAGCGAGGAACAAGACCCCCGCTGATAACAATGTGCTTCAGATAAGACGGTGCCAGCCGATAGCTCAGGTTCGCTATGCCTCGTGCACTCTCGCGTCTCTCTCAGCTGGCCACGTTTAAGCCTCGCCAGCCGATACGGGCCAAGCACTCCCATCCGTCAAGAGTTCCGAAAAACACAAGCTGTCGAACATGACAAGCTTCAAGGTGGTGGGGCGCAGTAGGGTAGTCCATAGTAGAACTTTGTTTTAATCACTCTGGCACTACGAGTGGCAAAGTGTTTAGTGGTCAGCATATTTGTAGTTTGCATCCATTTACAATGCTATATAAAACGTGAATCAAGCAATTTATGTTTTCAAGAAGCCATGGTATGAAAATTAAAAATTATATATATATATATATATTCGTATCGTTCTTACTGCTGTCAATTCCCAAACCACTTTCTGGATTTTTAAATTTATATTTTCCTTGTGATCAGTGCTGTTAGAACTATTTTTTGGGCCAAAATTAACTGTGTATATCGAAAAATTTCGCATTGTTTGGAGTGAAATGAGTTAGAAGCTGAATTCCGCTAAATATTTTTTTACAAATCATACTTTTGTTTGTTTTGCATCTTATTACTTGTGATATTAAAAAAAATTCTTCAATATATAGCAAAAAATATTTAACCATCAAAAACGTGATCTTTGTTCAGTTTGCGCAGAGGCTGCGGAGAACTTTACTCAGTGCTACCACCACGGCAGGGCATGGATGTTATGAAGATTCGGTAATAAAAATATAGTAATATATTCGTTTTGATTCATTTATAAATGTCCGAAATACGACGCTGCTTAAACAGCGTTGAGTAAATAAAGGCGAAAAGTTTATTTACTCAATCAACACACACGTGTGTCAATATTTACAAAATAAATGTTTTATAAACAATTAAAACCCACAGTTGGATACCTAAATCTTTGCTGATATCTGTCCTGCCAGAGTCGAGTATTAAAAAATGTTTTTATCATGACCGATACAAATGCTGACGTTCATTCTCGACCCAGGAGTGGCCGTTACGCCCCCAAGCTACAGCACAACATGTTTTCGGCGAAGAAAAAGAAAAGGGCAAGTTGGGCTCTTACACGAAACTTGGGCCCGACGTGCGTCACATACGACGTGCCGTACAAAGGCCACGTTCGCCCAGCAGCAGGTCGCCAATAACAATGTACCTTCGCCAGACTTATCGCGCGCTATCTGTGATCCAGGACGACACACGCACAAATACCGGTGGCTTTCACGACCCGCGTTGACCTCGTGCCCGTTATCGGATCCTCGCGGTAGCTGCGGAGATGTCTCAGGGACAGCCCGACACTTCACCTCCACGTGCCGGACCTCGGCAGGCGAGGGAAGCAATATCTGCAGCCTGAAGGCCGCTATTTACTGATGGGATCAGGCTTATCTCCACCCAAAAACTGGCCGCCCACCGCAGTGTCTACAAGCCGTCGAGTACGATGCCATCCAAGATGCAGTCGCCTGGTGGAACCAGGGGCAAGGAATGCTCGCCCTACTGACCAGCTGGAAAGTCAATCGCATGAAAAAACTACCCAGGTAGTATACCTGTCCCTGCCTGTTTGATCAGCACTATGTAGTAATTAACCATGGGTAAACATATTCGGCTCAAAAGAAAATCTTGGATAGAAAATGCTAATAATATGTTAATTATCTAGGAAGATAAGTCTAGGGAAAAACAGTGCAAACAATTTCATGTGTTTCCTCACTATGCCACAAAACACCCTACTGAATCTCCAGCGGTAATTTTTTTTTGTAGAAATCTCGTTACATGCAGTATGAAGCATACATCACACGAATGTAAAATATGGCATATATGTTTGCAATGGTTAGTTTTGTGGGTAAGAGAAGTGAATATATGAAAAAGGACGATTTGTCTGCTGATAAGAGCATTAGTGCAGAATACTCCCTAATTCTACAAATAAATACCAAATAATATTACCTTCTATACGAAATATTCATGCAGTTTTTAGTTTCTTAATAACACACAGTGTCGTGCGTCAAACAAAAACAGATGTCGGCGTAGTTGCGTACATTTTTAATTTTAAGAAAATCACACGAATTCTTCTCATTAATACGACGGTAATATTGCAAAAACGGAGCATTCCATTTCCTTAATGAAAAACTTACGCCCTGCATTCGAAAACAAGTTAAGGTCCCCGCACCAGATAGAAAAGTGTTCATGTTTCTGAGAAATAGAAGGCTCATTTGACCAGTAGAAGTGAGTTGGTTCGGGTTTCACGGCGCGTGGAGTAATGCGTAACTTGGCAGCCATACAATACGGCGCGGCGGTGGCTTACGTGAAGAGGCAACGCAGCGACGTAAATAGAACTACTCTGCGTCTTCATGACGGCAAACAGAGCAGTGGAGTCGTAATCCCCTTTGATCAAAGGTGAGCCGGCGGCACGAGTTGCGCGCGCTCGCGAAAGGCGGATGACGTCACGGTATCCGCTGCTGTTAAGCTGCTACTGAGAGATAATGATCGCGACACAGTACTTAGTCATCCTCCAGTATCGCATCCCTCCCCCCTTAACACATCCACCGCCCACCGCGATAAGTCGGTGACCTGAAGCTGACTTGACAGTGCCGCTGTGAAGAACAGCGCCGCGGGTGCAATATGCCAGTTGTTTCGATCTGTCACGCTTTTCGCCATCAAATATATTTGACAGAATTTGAAGACAAAATAAGACCAACAAGTTGGCAAAAAAAATTGAATGTTCTTTAATATGAGACACTGCCAAATTGCTTTATTAAAATAATCCAGTTTGAATTTTTATTTAGATATTATTAAGTAATATACTGCTGTTGTGTTTCCACGCAATCTATTAAAGAAATAATTTAACTAATGTGGTTTATTTTGACTTTACTAAATTTAAATGTTATTTATCAGAGATATTTTCTTCACAATTAAATTTAACGCCAAGCCGTTATTAATATTGTTACAATTCCCTATGGGCGTACCCGAGTTCGTAAGGGATGCGAGTTTTAATAAAAATGAATTAAATTTCTTAATATATTTACTATGCTATAAAAATACACACAGCTACTGCCTATTTAAAACAAACTACCTATATCTACCGTTAGCACGTATTATTCTCAGCGAGTGCAATATTTTTGATACCAATATAAGATCTAATTAAAGTTCTTATCACTGTCGTAATACTTGCTACAGTCACTTAATATTTACACACATACTATCAATCTTTCTATCGCCAGTCTTCCAAGTGTGTGTCTTGCGCATCCAGTCCCACCTTCCCACAGGTCTGCCGACGAGTCTCACACTCCACTGTAATGATGACGGCAGGTCCCACCCACTAGCTCGTGGTTCCGATGCTTCCTCTCACCTGACTCACAACTGTCAGACCCTTTAGTGCCTTAATAAATTTTGCAGTTGTAACAATCTTAATTACAGCAAAATGGCATGATGTGCTGCATCGTAACATTTTTTTACCACGTTAACAAACTAAAATAAATGTATACCTAAACGGAAAACATTTTAACGTTAGAATTAGAGATTTTTAAAGAGGGGAATCTTCCACGTCAATTTCCAGAAAACTGTGGTACGCTGTTTCTTTGACTTATGGGCGTCAACCTGTAACCCCCCTCCCCCTTTTTCTCTAAAAAAATTGTAATTTGTTCCAGAACCACTGCGCCCCGCAACGTGACTCGCGATATACGAGAAACCAGTTTGTACCTATATGATTCGGAGCCCACTAAAATCGGGAGTAATCACCTAAATGAAAAAGCCATCTGGTCTCGTTATATTTGTGTGTAATACGTGAAGACAAAGCCTTTGAAAGCTGTTGTACCGCGACTATCGCAAGACTCGTCCTTCCACCCGGCGACACGCCTTCAATGTCCACATCTCAACCCAGACGCGGAATGTCCACAGAAAATGAACGAAGCGCGAGGTTCCAAGAGCAATCTCAACAGATAAACCTGGTGGAGATGTGTGTTTGCTCGTTCCGCCCGAATGACTCCCGCCACTAAAAATTCTCTCAGCACTAAAAAATTCCGCGAATTGGTACAGACGAAGTAAGTGTACAAAGTAAGACACACAGGCAGCCTGAGCCGCTTCGGAGGAAAAATTACGGAGCTGCATGTGTCTTGCTCGCTGTTTTGCTTCCATGAGAAAATTAACAAACACGAGCAGCTCTCGCAGCAAACAGTTTGATTTGACAGTACTAATGTACGTCTTATGGAGCTAAATTACCACTGCAAAATGTGACGGAACGAAGAAACTGCCGCCACTGCTAGAGACCTATAAAATTTTGCTTGAAACAAATTGGGGTCGGTATTTTTCTACGTTTCGTGTTTTGACTATCCTTTCGGTTGGAAAGTAATTCCCAGCCCCAAGTGTGTGTAGATGATACGACTTACTATGTGCATGGATTCAGAGACTTCAAGCTAACATGCCGCTAACTAATTTATAGTCCTCGGAAACATAAATTTTAGATTAGTATACTTGCTACTACTTTTTTTCGTGTATTACCAAGAATGAGAAAAAACGCAAATGCCAACGTTTCTAATAAAATAACTAGCGAGTTTAATTCTCACTTGCATGCTTTAAGACCCACTAAAATTATACTTGCCTGACCAACCAAAAAACGTGCCATAATTCCACTCAAAAAATCGACATGACTAATTACACTAAAAAAAATCTAAGTGCCTAGTTGAATTTTTAAAAAATCCTAAGAGCCTAATTTTTTTAAAAGGCCACGGTGGCGTAGTAGCTAGATCATTCGCCTCTCACCAAAGCGAACCGGGTACGATTCCCTCCTCTTCCGCCCACGCGAACAAAGCAGCGAGCGCGTAACTGTATTATAATTAAACACAAATAACAAACTTTTTTTAAAAATAGCAACGCCTTCACAATGTGCATAACATTCAGTATCGATGAATTGTTAAAAATGTCTACGTCCATTGACTTAACACGCCTTAAATTGCATTTAAAACGACTATTTTTTTCCTTTTTACATTATGTACATGCCAAAAATTAAAAGAAGTTTAAGTAGAAAATATGGCTTTGGTTAATCTCACACCCATTAACCACGCGGAAAACAGGTTTTTTTTAAATCAATTTTTCTCAGAACCATGGATAATGGACTTGCATCTTTTTACCACTTAATGACTCCATTTCAGGCAAACAAACCGTTAGGTTTCGAAGAAATTGCTTTGTGGCATTCCTGCGTCTTAAAAAAACTCTGTGCTGAAGACAAACACAGTATTAAAATATTTTTTTTGATATCGTTTAGAAAACCATTAAAGGTTCATACCCTTAAAATTATACTAAAATAATGTCGTTAAGAGTTATTTTTAAAACCGATGTATCAATACAATTTTATATAAATACCATATCACAAAGCCGTGAAATATCGTCAACACACAGAAAAATCTGTATGAAAATAGCACCGCATTCCTGCAAAAATTACACTGTTGTGAACAGTTTAGTTATCTAGTTCGTAAATTACGATACAGCAGTTTCGTGTTCTTTAGAGTTTGTAGCCCTGAATTTTTTTTGTTTGCGCGATTAAGCATCTCTCAGTTAACAAATATTCTAGGAATAAGACTTTTGGCTAGAAAAGTTAAATATCAGTTGTCAAAGTCTGTATTTTTTACTTTATTCATATTTTTAAGTGTACTAAAAAACGTGGAAATAATTAAAAAAAAAAAAACACACATTTAGAGCTTGCCCGCGCAGTTTCCTTTAAGAAATACACAAGAGAAAAGTAAAACCTCACGAAGGTGGTTTAACCTGTGGGCTTTCATCGCGTGTTCCTAACTTGCGTGTATCTACTGTGCGTAGTACAACGTGCCAACGGAAACACCGCATGCCCTGCGCGTAGGGGCGATGAGGAGTCTTGGTGCGTGTCAGGTGTCGCCCGTATAATCGCCCTGCTTTCGTGCCTTGAATGCGTACCAAGCTCGAGTCAAAGTACTCTTTATACTTCAGCGACACTTCAGTCGACTCCGTACAACAATTTTAAAGATATTTTTTCTGTAATGTAGAGAACATGTGGAAGAGAGTACTCGAGAAAACATTTGGTCATCGTGGGGTATCCCGCAGGCAGTACTGGGAAACACTGATGTTTTGTTGAAAGTAACTGACTGATTATGTACCCGGCCATGCTAAGCTGATAACTACGGTTGCTTATCTGACTAGGCGCCAACGATGCTTTCGTAAGCACGAGTCAGATTAAGTGACGTTATCATTTGTTTTTTTACATTCTTTCGAGGTGACAAGTTTTCTGGTCCCTCTCCAACGTGAACTAGTGATTTCAGATTTTGCAGGGAAGCAACTTAAAGCATCCATATTCCTGTGAATCATTATTAATGATGGCGTGGGGCAGTCAGTAAACCAATAATAGTTTGTTTTTTTTAAATATGTGTTAAACATCTTCACCACGCACATCAAATTATTTTCCTGCTGATTTAAATTTCTGTTAAGTAAAATTTTAGAAAATGATACTATAAAAGTTAAGCTATTTTTCTTACTCTGCAGTACAGGCATTAAATAAGAAATACCAACGTAAATGTCACAAATAGTATAATATAAAATTTAAAACGTCAATACTGTTACATGTCACTGGTCTGCACCAGGGACCTTGGACCGCCCCGCGCGAGCGGGCTAAAGAGGACAAAGTAGTGATAAGATAGCGGGGCGGCGAGTCACTAAGGGATGTTTTAATGACAGGTGAGCGATAATCCTTCCAGCATCTCGAGTTATGAAAGCATTCTGCCGCGATAACCCTTTGGCGGCTCGCCGCTCTTCACCTTCGGCGGATAGAATTTCTGCGTTTATCTGAAGAATGCCCTTGATTACTGACCTCGTTGCTCTCAGCTAGATTCGGGGTGCGACGAACTTTCCAGGTCAAGGGCAGTAGAGTATAAATAGCGCATCGTGCCCTCGAGCCGAGAGTTGAGTGGCTGGAGCACCGACCGAAGGACGACGAGCGAGAAGAGAAACAAGCGGCGAGAGAAGTGACCAGCGGGAAGGAAATAATGCGACTGCGAGCATCGGCGCAGCGAATAGTGCGACTGGCAGGCTGGACTAGTGGACTGGATGCGCGAGTGAAAAAAATTACAAATTATGGCAACAGACAAAGTGTCTTAATTATGAGTATGAGTTAATTGACTACAACCAGACAGAGACATTAAGAAGGACGTTAATCAGAGTTAATATAGACAAATATTGCACTCACTGAGAAATAAAAAGAGTAATAGCGGAGATAGATAATTTAATGATGTAGATAATAGCTGCGTGAATAAATTAGAAATCAAATTTAGTTCTCATATTTGTATTAACACCTCCATCCGTCACGAATTCAGATACGCCCCGCATGCATTCTTTTAACAATACGCTCCTGCATTTTTACAACTAACAAATAACACACAATAAAATAAAGCACGGAAAATTAAACAACTTATAAAACGTAATTTTTCTGTATTTTCTTAGTAATAATCTGCATAAGAGAGTAATATTGAGTAATACTGCACGGTAAGTAATATTGTGAGGTATGGTACGACAAGGTGACTAACCCAAATTTTAGGTAAGCCTCTTTACCGTTTTAACTGTTAGGAAAAAAACCTGCTTTATTCGGTTTTATGGTTTAGTTATTAGGGAGCAGCAAGAGAACCAAATTTTCATTTTTAATAATTACAACAGCAACTACGACTGTCTAATGTTAGGACCGAAATCGGCCCCAAGGGCCAAAGTGAAGGCTGCGTATTTCTTTAATATGCATTTTATTCATAAGCACAGTACATACAATTACGTCAATTGTATGAGGAAAAAGTAATACTTAAGTAAAATGAAGTATTGTTAGAAATGGTTGTATAACTGTTATCATATCAGATAACGAGATAGTAGATACGGTTCGAGTATAGCTTTGTTTTTAGTGATACACGAAGATACTGTTCATTCGTTCTGTACGCCGATAAGGTGAAATTAATGTGTAAAACCACGCCAATGCGATGGAAGCAGCAAAAATGCATTCTAAGATCCCATACTTAGATCCCGAATATTTTCGAGAGCACGCTAATAATGGCATTGTGCTGCAGAAATAAATGGGAAATTTTGAAATAAAATACGCGGTCCTAACTTACACGTTAAGTGCTACAGCAGCTCTGTTACCACGCAAATTATGAAAGTGGTTACGAAATTTTGCAGCATTAATACAGTATACGCTATTCGATTCCAGATGGTTTGGAAATTGTGGGATGCAAATTGAAGAGGGTTACCAGTTTTCTGCAAATGTATATTCAGAAAATTAGGGTAAGATTTTGGTCGATGAACATCACAGCTACAAATCCCCGCACTGATCCACACCGCTGTGTAATGTCACAAACGAAATTTTTATTTTTCTGTAATTTAAATAAAGTAATTTTGTAATCCAATATTTTTGCAAGACCCAGTTTTACGCAGAATATTAATAGTGTGTCACAAAATAATGTTTACACTTTTTAAACGATAGTAACACAGAAACTAGACAATTTTATGGGACTTGTTGTATTTGACGCTATAAGGACAACGTTGGGTGTGTACGAATGTCAACAACTGTCACAAATTTTGAAAATTTCCGCCGTCGGCAACAAGACATTGTCCACAACACTGTGGAACAGAATAACAAACAGAAGCTACGGTTTCGTTGGGAGTGGATTCACAAGCGGTCACAATCGCGTCTCTCATGGCATCCACTGTGCCTGGCTTTGTGGCGTACAGTGTTCTTCAAGTTCCTCGCAGGTAAGAATCTAACGACGTTAAACCTGGGGATCTATGCGGATACTCACCACCTCATCGTAGACCTATACACTCCCCAGCACACGTTCTCAACCAGGAGCGACCGTGCGTATGGAGGGTAATGTGGCGATGCACCGTCCTGCTGGGAAAAGCAATCGTCTGGGTAGAGTTGTTTAACAGCAGGCACGATGTTCTCCTGCAACATGGGCAGCTTCCACCTGTCCCTCCCACCGTTTCGTCAAAGAATAATGGCTCCACAAGTCCTCCGACAAGACATACCGCACCCAGGAAGATTGTCTGCTCGAACACAATGTAGGGATTTTCATCAGCCGGGTACACACAATTGTGGTGGTCGAGAGTTCCGTTTAATTTAAGTGTTTCCTCATCTGATAAAACAATCGCGTCAATAAAAAGTTAGTTAGTGGTTGCAAATATTCACAACCCACTCGCGACATTCGACACTATCTGGATCGTCTTCATTCATAGCGTCAAGTAATGTGGAATTATAGCCTATCCAAGGCACGTATAAAATCAATCAATAAAAAGCCCAAAAACCTTCTAGAGTAGAATGCAACAGAATGTAAAAATTATTAGTGTAATTTAGATTTTGAAAACGTAATTCTGTTTTTCTTTTTGTCTGACGCGTGTCCTCTTTTAGTGTTATGATGTTTAAACTGATACCCCTAGAAATTGCCACCCCTAGAAATTACCACGGTAGTAGTATAATGAAACTTNTGTTATGATGTTTAAACTGATACCCCTAGAAATTGCCACCCCTAGAAATTACCACGGTAGTAGTATAATGAAACTTCCATCGTATGAATAAAAGCTGACAATGTACGTAACTACAATTTCAGTCAGACAAGGGCAAACATATTTTAAGGAAATTTTTTTTAACATTTACGTATTTGTTTTATTAATTTGCTTTACTTTCACACAAGAAATACTTATCGAGATTTGTGTAATTCGCAGTATAAAATCTGGCCAATTTCCTTTATTTATAATTTTGGTAGTTTCACTGTTTATTCTTTGTTGCAGAAAAACCAAGAGTCCTACCCCCACCCCCTCCCCCCAACTCATCCCACCTCTAAGTTCCACTCCGGTTTCTACTATGCTGATCCTCCCGAACCAAATTTTTGGATACGTGCCCGTCCACTTTATTTGCTTTGAAAAGCGATAGACATTTTATTTGACTTCCTGACACCTGACTCTCACGCAGTTTGTTTATAGACTTCGACATCCCAAGGGAACGTGTAATTGTGTGTAACACATCCCCCCCCCTCCCTTCTTTCTCTGTCTTCCTGCCACACCGTCCTTTCTTCACATCACATACAGTTCAGTCCCTTTAAAATTTGTCACTTAATCGTATCGTCGTTACACATGACGGTGGTGCAATATCGAATACTTCCCTTCATAGTCTCTGCATCTCCACCATTTTCTCACATTTCCAAAACACTTTAAATTCCCTTACTGTACGTTGGAACGTTGCTCGAAAGAAAACCTTGTCAGCTCCGCCATTTCCTCTACAATTGTAGCCATGTCGCTCGTGACTGCAAACTAACAAGGGAATGGCAGCATTCGCTCTCGCACATCCAACGTTGTCCTTACAGCACGCAGTCCCGTCAAAATCGTCTTAAAATTCTTTTCTGTTATTAATGGACAGTACTTTGGGGCATCCGGTATTTGATAACATTTCCACTCCCGATGAAGAACGAAGCTTAATCTTTACATATGATCTAACAATACACATCTGAATATTTTACACAATCATATTTATCTTATGAAAACCGCAATTCTTCTATTTGTTTACAAATAAAACGAAAAAATCTTATACACATGCGGTATCAGTGCTACCCGAGGAGAAAAAATTTTGTTCTCAACCTTTCAGAACAAATAGCAGTGGCTTGTACCAGTAATGGTAACAGTTCGAGAGCAAATTTCCTTTTACGCTTTTAAAATATATATTTTTCCGAAGCAAAATTCTCTTACAATTGAATTGAACATATTACATTCAGACTAATTAATTATATTACCTTATCAAGTATATGCCTAACACATATAAAAAATTTAATAATTTTAGTAGTTATTTGGCTAATTTTTAATATAAATTTAACACGAAAAACCTTGCACGTGTAGCGCATTTACAAAAACAACTATGTCTACCAACGTTTTACTTTGGATTTTCAACGATGAATAGCACATTTTACATAGAAAATGGACAAAGCTACGAAATAATAACTAGCAGTGTCATAGATAGGAAAGAAGTTTAAGCTCAAGCCAAGAATGTTGTTGTAAGAATTAAATCATCATCCCTCTACAACTAGCTCATGTTTCTATGTTATGTATTTGGCAACACAACGCTGCCAGCTGTCTCAAGCGTACGTAGTTAATATCAGGGAAATATCAAATAAAAATAATATTTAAAATGTCAACGGCGGTTGGAGTTACCCTAAATTCAAAATATTAGAAGAAAATCCCATTTTTACACCTAAATTCCAGCATACCCCCTCCCCCCATCCCTGGGGCCACGGTGGCTGAGCGGCTAGACTGCTCGCCTTCCACCAAGGCGAACCGGGTTAAATTCCCGGCCGGTTCACTTCGTACTTTCGCAAGTGGGAATCGAGCCGGACTATACCGCTGGTCGGCAGGTTTTCTCGGGGATCTTCCGTTTCCCCCTTTTTTTCATTCCGGCGCTGCACTTCACACTCATCGGCTCTCAAGATCTCGATGTTAATTGCCGACCAAATTTCTTCACTCGCTCCCCACCCCCCTCTCGACCCTCGCAAGAAAAAAATATCCCATGACATACCATTACTGGTTGGAGACTCTTCCGATCTCCGACGCACGCAAGCAGGCAGGCAGGCAGGCACGCACCACACACGCAGCAAGAGCGCCCACTGGCGCGGAGGTGCGGGTGTCGACGATGGCGATAGCAATAATTGCCACATCCCTCTCTACGACGGCAACACATCCTGCTTACGCAGCCGCCGGCGAGCGCTAGCTACAGCCCGCCATCGCCACACCCCAGCCGCTCGCACTCCGCCGAGCAACCCACCACACAGTACTGCCATAACGGCAAGTCTTCTATTTACCGTAAACTGGGGTGGCTCGAAACATTTTACGACCATTTTTTTATTTACGTATGTGTCGACCCTCAATAAAAAAAATAATTTAATTACTTGCGGACGGTTTTATTAGAAATTTATGTTTTGTAAAAGCTTTTACCCACGGCTGCCACGAGTGAAAAATAAAATTCCATTGAAATATCCCAAGTCACCCCAAATGTCCCCAAGTCACTCACGTTTACGGTACCTTAGCCAATGTTAGAATTGAAATATTATATTGATTCAGATGACCAACACTTGACCATCTTCCAGAACTGGTAGGTCTATATGATGATCACAGTTAACTATGCACTTATGAAATTAATTTTTGAAAAATGTCACTGCCCCTACCTGCTTATATTTTAACGGGTAGATTGTGTGGCATGCACCCAGTCAAGTTGGTGACGACGGAGAGGAAGTGGTTGCATGTCTTAACGTTGAATTAAAAGTGTCACGTAAACCTGTATGGGTAATGACATTATTAATTTTGCTATCTATTTTTTTTAACGCGCAGAAGCTTAAGAATCAGCCAATTTATAAAACAACTTTTTTCTAATAATTCCACAGTTTCACTTAACCAACGCATGAATATAGTGACCAGTCCCATGACAATTTTAATTTTACAAATGAGGGAAGAACACACACAGTGCATACAAGTAGATATTGAGCAGGGCTTTCAAAGTACTCAGTTTACTGTGAACTGCCTTTATCCTTTATCTATGAGAACATTGATAGCGTAACATGTAACCGCAGTGCCAACCTACGCTGGCCCAACAGTTGGCATTTGGTGTAAGAGGTTGGCTATATGTTAGGCTGGAACACACATTAATAAAATAATGGCCCAAAATAACATTCCAACAAAAATTTGCTACCAAAAAAAATTTAAGAGATTACTTAGCATCGTTACACCCCTTCCCCTTCGCGTTCTATAAAATATATTCCAGGAATCGTCAGCGACAGCCACCCTTCCCTGTGACGTTACTCAAGCTCTCGGCACACCTGCATCTGCCCGGGGCACGGATCTAAAAAACAATAACTCTCAGATCCACTCCCTCGGGCTGCAAAACTAATCTGCGACATCCCGGAACAAGACACGCATGCTAATAACATAACCATACATTTTTTAAAAATATTTAGAAGTTAATGTTTGAAGTTTTGATTTCGTGTTTTGGCAAGATTGCACGGAGAATAGCTCAATGTGACGTGGCCACCTTAAGCTGAGCTTCCAAGACACCTTAACGACTAAGTTTGTATTAATAACATGACCCACAGCACATTAGATATTTATATTACCCACTACTGTAAGAGTTTGATCTCGCAGTATTGTGCATTGAACACATTCGAGCCGTTGTGCTGTCTAAGACGGAAGGGGAGTTGTTTTCCCATAAGCTAATTTCCACCATAATTCCAGGAATATGTCCGACAGCAATTTCTTAATGTAAACCCACGCAATTCCTCGCCCGTTAAAGTAAGAATCCAATAAAAATATCTGCGCCAAAAAAAAACATGTTAAGTTTCCCAGAATTTCAAACAAGAAATACACCTATTGGCAACTAATAACGCGGCCAGTAAAATTTGAAAATAATTATTTAGCACTTCGGAATTCGTGAATAACGAACGAATATAAAACTATTCAGGAAATGCATTAATTCGCGTTAATTATGGCTTGCATTTCGGTTTATTCTGGGGATAAAAGGTAGGAAGTAGAGGAAGAGAACTTTGCTTTGTGGTTGTACTAGCCCTTTATCACATCGCTAGCATTTTATCACAGCTCGCCCAGCTGCCAAGGCAGTGGAGCAGCAAACGAGAGGTCCTGATGAATTATTCAGCAGATAAAGAATTACGTCAGCTGGGCTTCGAGCTCGACAGAAATAGATTGGCGTCACACCCTTTTATCCGAAGGGTGCGAAAATAACGCCTGGGCGTGATCACCGTAGAACGTTTATCTTCCGAGCACCCCATTCTGAACAAGGAGAGAGGCGAGTGTGTGGACCGGCAATGTCGAGGATATTTCGCATGCACTTGGCGGCCATCATTACTTCCCACATGCGCTTTCACCTATCATTTTTCTACAAAATATCCTAACCTAACAGGATCCTTAAACTTACCTACGATACTGAACGAATACGTGTTTTTACGGTTTAAAACAACATATAATACTAGTTTAATGGGTATATTTTCAATTGAGAAGCTGCAGGATGCAAGAAGAGCCTTTTCTTCAAATAGTCCTTTTTGAGAAAAATGTGTATTTTAGTTCCTTTAGCCTCCACTAGTACTCACCCGAAATTTGGTTTCGCGATTTTTTCATTCTTATGCAAGATGTTAATTTATTTTTAAAGGCAGTTTTTGCATAGAAGACACAAAGCTCTTACTTTCAACTATTTTTAGGTTATTTGATAGTAAAGCTGCTGTGTACTGTCAGTAACTGGAAAATGGTGGTTCTCAGCCACCTGGCATCCTGGCGGGGAGCCGGGAGCCAAGGCGGCCATCTTAGATGGCGTCCCGCCGAAACTTACTACTCTGTCATTCCTCGTTAATAGCGGCCATATTGGATTTCCCTTTTCCTAGGGATTTCCTTATTTTCCCTCCTGCTCCATCATTCCTTCCAGCCTCTTCATGTTTTTGCATTCAGATTCTTTTCTCTTACCCTCTGGCATTCCTTTCTGATACAAGAGCGTTCCTAAAGACGACGAGTGAACGAACACACAAAAATGGCCGCTTCGATACCAGCGCTCCTAGTCGCGTAAAGTAGAACCTCCCACAAACGCAGGAATTAAAGATGGAGGACGTAAAAGAGAAAGAACTTAGCACACACTTGTGGTGGCTGCGGGATTCAAAGATGACCGCCTACAGTAGATGAAGACGGTGAAAGAGGATGCAAAAAGCAAGAGAGGGGTGGGGGAAAAGAGAAAATAAAGGAAGTTGGAAGGAATATGAGGAAATCTAAAAATATAGAATGGACGAGAGGACGGGCGTGGGAGAGAGCAGACGGAAGGAATGCCATAGGGTGAGAAAAAAAGGGAATTACAAGATGGCCGCCACTGGCGAGGAACGCTGGGGCAGGTCGTTTCGGCGTGACGTCGTCCAAGATGGCCGCCGTGGCTTCTGGCTGCCCGCCAGTACACCAGGTGGCTTGGCTGGGAAAGACCATTTTCCAGCTACTGCTGTCTATTGATCGGGAAAAAGTGTTTAAAATGTCTTCTAGTGAGCAGCGCAGGAATTAAGGGCGGGAGGAAACGGGGAGATCCCCGAGAAAACCCGGCATCGTTCGGCACGATTCCCACATGCAAAAATCCGAAGGTGACTCCACCGGGAATCGAACCGGGTTCGCCGTGGTGGGAGGAGAGTAGTCGAACCACTACACCACCCCTTACGATACAAGTGTTTATGAGAAAGAAATCAGAAGAAATCAAGTATATGCGAAGGGCTGTGCTACATATCTTCAAGTGGGAAAGTTGTGCATTCAAAAACATTTCATGCTGTTGTTAAATGTTGCTCTAAAAAATGGTACAGAACAATTGTTTGGTTTGAACAAGAACAAATTTTCACTTTATTTTGGTTAGTTGGAGACAAAGAAAAGCAGGACAACATCATAGTAGGTAACCTAGTGTCTACTGCTCCTAAAACAGTAATAGTACATAATTAAGTGAACAAGAAAAGGCCCCTTAGCTGGAAGTATCAAATTTTNGCAGGACAACATCATAGTAGGTAACCTAGTGTCTACTGCTCCTAAAACAGTAATAGTACATAATTAAGTGAACAAGAAAAGGCCCCTTAGCTGGAAGTATCAAATTTTGTTTCCCTTCGTGTTTGCCACGCATTTTATTGGTATATTGCAAATATCAAGAAAAAGGGTAAGAGTTATTTAAGGAAAGTTTTGGCTAAGCGATACTTTGTGATTAAAGACAACGGCGGGGGCAGATATGTAAATCGTGAAATAAAATCACGCAAAAGGTTTGGGAGTTTGCCAAAAAGCAAAATTTTTTTTCCCACATGCTGAATTACACTGCCGTACAAAGGAAATAAGGAAGCTGTATTTTACTAACCTTACCTGGACAGTTAAAATACATTTTAATGGTTTCAAGATTATTTCAGAAGGCAAATAGGAATGGCGTTAGGTATGAAATATGCCACTTATCATAAATGTTTCAGAACCGAATAATATTACAGTTTCCGCAGACCTCGGACAGATGTTCGTGACTTATGTACAGAACGCACCGTGAAGCTGAAACTCAGACCAAATGATAATTGTCACAAATGACGAGTAAAACTGTACCAAAGCATGAAGCATGAAATAATAAACCAACGTAAATAAGAAATAACAAATTTAGCGATCGAATTTGATTTTGCCCAAAATCTGGCACTTCCTAAGCTGAATGCTACCAGTCAGTTCTACAAACGTCAAATCTTTTATGTTTTCGACATCTGCGTGCATAATGATAGCGCGAGTTCATTGTATTGGTATTCGGAAAATGAAAGGAATAGGTAAGCAAATGCTGTTTCCTCTAAGCTGTACCGTTTTATTTCCAGTATTATTACTTCATATGAGAAATATGTAACTATGTTTTCTGACTCGTAGAAAAAAAAAAGGGAGGGGGGATAAAAAAAATAACAATGTCGCAGTTTTGCTGTTGGCTCTCTAAAGTGTTTTGACATTTAAGTGTACCATATTGTTCCAGTGAGGGGACATTCTTTCTGTTAGTGTAACAGGAACTATGTATTCCACTACAGTGAATAAAATGGAAACAATATGTATCTCTTTTCAAAACTTGTCAACAAAATCCTAAACCATTTAAGGTTGGTCATGCGAGTGAAATATTAAAAATATTGTTATTTATGATGAGAGTGATTGCTGAGAAGACCCTATTAAATATTAATAAAAAATGTAATCTACAGAAATATGCATATCTAAAATACTGGCAAGGTATGCTTTCAGCATCTAAAACATACATGCCTATTTATCTCCCATTTAAAGTTTTCAAGATTAGTGTGGTTCAGGAATATCTTCACTCTGATGAAGACGAAAATGTTTTGAAACGAGCCAACGTTCAAGGTGTGATATCCTTAATGCGCTTTCTTTCCGAAGACTCCCAAAAGTGGTACACAGATGCAACATTTGTTCAGTGTATTGACAACATGAGTTTTTATTTTTGCTTAGAACAGTAAACTGATTGGCAGTTAATTGAGTTGATTTAATATGAAAAAGTTTCTAGTGTGGTTTGATAAAAACATATATAAAAACACACATTATTGCATATAATTTATGTACTAGCATTAACCATTATTTATTAATTTTTTTTAACTGGCTGGGATATATATTAGGCATATTTGTTCCAAGTGCTGAAATGAAAATGACTTTCAAATGGCTTTGATTTTTATAATGATTACTATGCAAAAAGAGCTTTTTTTTTTTAAGTCTAAATAATCTTTTAACGGTAAAATTATTTTTTTCAATTGTTTTACACACATTAATTACGAGGGCAAGGAGTGAAAGAAATAATATTTATTTGTATCACAAGCATATTAACTGCCAAACAAAAGTTACATGCATTTAAATATTTCTAAGTCTTATAACTTTGTTTTAAGGTTTCACAAAAAGACCCTTCTTGCACGCACCTCATCAATTTAAACTAACCTAGAACAGTTGGGGAATAAGTAGTCAAAGTCTTGACTGTCCACCGACTGGACGGGACCCGTACCAGTCGCAAAGTGACAGGAGACTGACGTTACAGGTCGTCACACAGACATTCCCGCTTATATCTGTAGCCAAGCAATAATCAATATCGGCCTTTCACTCGCGTGACGGCGTGCACTCTCAATTTGAATGTGCGATTCTATGCCACCCTCCGATACTCGCACATTCCACTGGTCAGCGATTTCAGCATTACCAGCTACGGTTCCGATTGATGATGGAAACTGGCAGTCATTTTCGATAGATTCTGAAGCGCCCTGCACGAGGCTGAAATGTTTGCCCACCAATAATGAACGTATTGTTACAAGACGCCTGAGGGACGTATCTGTGTTCGTGAGGGATGGAGGTCTTAATAAAAATTAAATAACTAAATCTGCTCTTTAATTTATTACACAGTTGTTATTTACAGCATTAAATGATATATCTCCACCATTACTCTATTTCCCAGTAGGCGCAATATTTAATATATATTTCAAGTCTAATTAACGTCCTCCTTAATGTGTCTTTTTGGTTATAGTCAATTAACTCATGCTCGTCATTAACACACGTTCAGGCTGTATATTGCCATAATCTGTAGTGTCTTTCACTCACACATCAAGTCCGCAGGTGGCGCGGAGTTCGCTACCGCCACACCGGGATGCGCAGGTAGTCATGAGAATCACAACATTAAGGGGTCAGCCATATCGGGACGCAAAACGCAGGGTTCGGGGCGCAGGACAGAATCAGTTTAACAGTTACCAGAGTTACGTCAGACGAGTTTTTATCACCACGCCGAGAGAGTCAGTTGCGTCGGGAATCGCGAGAGGACGTCGGAACGAGAGGAGAGCGTCAAGGAGCGAACCCAGAGCAGCAGTCGATGGGAGACGACACCAAACGCGGGCCTTTCAAAGGCCACCCACATCGCCGAATCTCATCTAGCCAACACATACCAAGCACTACAAGCAGAGCTAAGTATCAAGTCGTCGTCCAAAGAAGCCCCCCCTCCTCCACGACGTCACCCACAATTAATCCGAGTTAGTTAAATAGAGTACCACACCTCGGAAGTGTTTCTGTATGTTTAAACTCGAGACAATATAACCAACCAGTAAAGTGAAACACCGAATAACTGCCTTATTGATATACCCTCAACCTTCAAGGTATCTTATAGTCTGTGCCACCTAATATTAACTGGGGACCTTAGAACCCACAGGTGGGGAATAGCGTCATAGTTGTCGCCAAGCCTTAAGGTGATGGTAACCTCGTCATGTCGAGATTATTCATACGCGTCTATACAATTTAATGTTAAAATGTAATATTAAAATTCAAACATTATTACAAACAAAACTACTTTACAGAATTCCTGAAACCAGAAAGAGCTGATTTCAGTCTGTATTTTCTCATGTGAGACTGAAAAAGAATTAATAATGAGTTAATCCTTATTACGGTTACAGTGGCGACAAAAACAACTTAGAAAAATATATGTTAAGACATGCCCTATAGCCTTATAAGCCCCGTTTTCAAATGTTTGATCTGGAAGTAAGTTACAGCGGAACAATAACAAATCCAACTAATACCTCCTTAATAACCAACGATTCTACCCAAGCTCTTTGCGCGAACAGCTAACTACGATGAACCCGAGCAAGCGGATCTAGGATCAAACTCACGTTATGACCACCATGCGTGCACACGCGACACGAAGGGAATGAGAACTTTTCTCGTAATGACTCTAAAGCTATTACAAGAACAGCTTTTCACACTCGCGTGCTATTACATTTCCACCTCGATGGAGCCTCGAGATAATAGAACGGGAGCGCGATCACTTGATTGCGTGACGCCATAGACAAGCAGTAGCGGAAATGTTTTGGTGGACTTCAACTGATCAGACTGCCCAAAGTCGCAACATGTTACAGTCGACCAACAGACACAGTTTCAGGATTGCAGAATTATATGCTACCACGTGAAATGATGACACCACTGAACCCTCCTATGCATATACTCTTTGGGGATGGCGAAATTAACACGCGCGGGGCACATATGCAAATCATTACAAACTGCGACAACAATTATCAGTGTCCTTTACTAGAGTAGGGCTGATGGACTCGCACGACACCACAGGCCGCTATCGCAAATAGCAGTAACGCACGAGTACAAGCCTGCAAGAGTGAAAACTCTGATTTCCAATGAACTGACCGAACATAAATCATCTCAAACCCAACGTAGGATTTTGGGCGAACCATAGATGTTCTGCATAAACACGGGATTCACTGGAGGATCAGCGTGATTCGGTGCTAATCTAGGCTGTTTGCATTGCAAAACGTTCGTATAACGACACGCAGCCGATAAAATAACTCAAAATATTAATAACGAAATCACAAATAACGATGACACACGTGTTTACGTTTGTATTGTGTATGCTAATCTCATACATGAATCTCTGCGCAAATGACCAATACCACTATTATAAATCTACCATGTTATTTCACGATATTTCTTCAACTACATGACACACGGCTTTCGCTTACTTGTCACACAATAGCTTTTGGAATTCATCACTACAATATCTCCGTAATTAGCACACGCATCTCACGTATTTCTAGATGCAAAAATGTAATCTTAATAAGAAACGCCCTATCATTTTCGCTCTTCCATATCCCTTATCACTGTCAATCTCGCAATATAGTACTGCAGGACATGAAAAAAGCATCAAAAAGGCAGTGCGAACTTACTCGGGTATTACAACCTCCACTAAACACCACACAAAAACGTCACCAATATAAACTCGACTTCTGAAAGTAAATGTGGTCCTACTTGAAATCTTACATCTGTGCGTGTGCGTGTGTATTTTTGTCGAGTGCACACTTCCAAAACATATTTTGTATTCACTTTCATTCATAGGCACACAAAACAATGTTTTTACATGCCCCATTTTTATTTAATAATTTATTTAATAGTTTTTGTGGATATTTCAAGAAATACAATTTTGCCACCGTCCGATGGTTATAAACATTGTTCCCCTGAATAGTTACAGGAAGAAAAGAATCGATACGTAAATAAACTTTACATTTTGTTTTCAATGCTGCGGTATATATTGATATTTTCTATCAAGTGTACAAGACAGGGTAAAAAAATCACTAGTACTTGAATTAATTTCCATTTATACATACGAAATCAGCAACCACTATAAATTACCGTCACAAAGATGCACCTATTAATTAATGCAAAGCTAAATATTCTATAAATTAATAACACATTTCGTGCAACTGGTGTAAACTTGAGAAATTTCGTCTATGTTATTTCCACCCACTACGTGACTTTTGGTCCTATAGCAATCGCCATTATTTCGCTCTCCTTCAATACTAACTAAACTAGTGAAGATTAAAAACAAATAGAAAATACACGTGCTTAGTATTTTATTCTGCCATTTTTGAGAGATGGTCTCTGCGTATAACTGCAAATAAGAAAAAAAAAAGTAGGAGTGCAATAAGGTGAGAAAAACTAANAAAAAAAAAAGTAGGAGTGCAATAAGGTGAGAAAAACTAAATTACAGCAGAGTAACAACACTTGAAATGAAAGGAAAACTCTTGAAATAGCCCATTCTTAACATTCATAATACGGCCTTTCAAGGTGGGAAAGTGGAGAGGCACAAACTAACGAACAGTGACGTTTCGTCTGAAGCAACTATTGCAAACCACGAGATAAAACGTTAACCTCAAACTCGGCTAGTCAAGAGTTGAACCTTGTATCTCTCGTCAAGCATGCAGCCTCACGGCCAAAGGCGCTCGCGGTCTCTTCACACTTTTTGAATCAAACATTTTAAAAATCACCCCGTGTATGACGTGTTTGGTTGTTTCCTGAATATGTCATCGCAAGCGTTTAGTACTTGTATTATCATAGAATTGCCTTAATTTGGTTTAAATTGAACTTCTTAATAAATTTTGTCAATAAATATTTTTTTGTAATTAATATGAATGAAAACAGAGAACACGTGTGATGGTAATGCGTAGTAAGAAATAGTTGTTATGTAAAATAATATTATAGTGAGTGCGCACGAATGCGGTGCTTGGCCCTTTGGTGTAATTTTCTAGACTTAGTT
>NQII01010647.1:6911-22341 GCA_002778355.1 Clitarchus hookeri
TAATTGTCTAAAGGGTGCCCGGCCCCTTTAATATACCGCCAGGAACCTCGTAAAGCCGTTAACTGGCAAGAAGAACCTATAATAAAAAGCACTGCTGAGATTTAACGGCAATTGTGCGAGTAAACCATTCTACTACCTACCTCTTTCTTACCTCTATAGGAGAACTTCCAATTATTATAATACAAAATACCGAGCATTAAAAAATATCCAAGTGTTTGTGTAAACCTGGCATAAGTATAACTTACTGACAACATGCCACCGTACTGGATGGAAGGAAGTTGAGTTGGAGAAAGATACTAAATAATAATGCATTGTTATATGTGAAACGTGAAGCACTTAATCGTTTACGGCGATACATTCTTCTAGGTTGTTTTGCCCTTGATTAATGGGACGGTGCGAATTTGAATACAGTAGTGTTGTGCCCGGAGGAAAACAATCTTTGTGATATAAGGAAGCATTAACAACCAAATTTACATTTCAGTAATATTTTGTGTTCAGAATGCTTCTTCTTCTTCTTCGTGCTTTAAGCCTTCGATGGTTTGTTGCGATCTGGCAGTATTAGTCTCGATCTAACCACATTTTCTTCTGCTGTCCGGTACTACTACTTCCTTATAATTTGCTTGGACTATCTTGTATCTTTAATGCTTTCTACTTGTTCTAGCCAATTTTTGTATATTGTTTTATCTGCCCCGTTTAAATCATCAATGTATAACTGTTTTCTTATATCTTCATTTCCGAGTCTCTCTCTCTTCTTGTAACTCATGAAGGCTAAAACTTTAAATGAGTTTGTGTAATATGATTTAAAGTTGTGTAACGTGTTGTGTAACCTTTTTGGTGATGGTAAACTGTCCCGCCTGTGTAAAAACTAGCTACGTTGCCAGTCGCCACGAAATGCAAGTGTGGGGGAAAATGGGAGATCCCCGAGAAAACTCGCCAGCCAGTGGCATGGTCCGGCACGATTCCCACATGCGATTATCCGGGGCGACCCCACGGGGAATGGAACCCGGTTAACCTTGGTCAGAGGCGATTAGTCTAACCACTACATGACCGCGGCTACACGTGCAGCGGTGTAATATATTCGGCATTAAATCGCGAATAAACAATCTCCCGTTCCCCCAATAATTAACGTAAATCGGCTAGTATGAATTTTATGTCTCAGTCGAGTTGGGTTCTTCATTATTCTTTAAGATATTTCTTTTTACTTACTCAAAATTAAGATTTTTGTTGCCTCCCAATACGACCGTACGCACGCAAAACTCATCCAAGATGGTACAATTTTTGCAACTTCCTTTCATCAGACGTGAACACTTCGACTATCAAGGCAATATACTCCTATTTGTGGTAAAACGCAGAAAATAAGTAATGGCATTTATATGCTCTATTAAATTTCCTTAACATACTCTCATACGTGGCTAGCGTACTCCAGATGTGTGAACATATGGGTATGATAAGAGGGACGTGTTACCCTAAAAGTTTTAACAGTGAGTATACCAGAATCCTCTACGCGACTTTTGTGATTTAAAAATTCTGCGTTATCACGATTAGGAATTGACAATGTCAAACACAGTGCCACAAATATTTAAGTAGTGGCGCTGCTTTGATGCTTGTTCGGTGATACAAGCGCAAGCAGCACATCGTGTGGTTAGTGTATAAAAGTCGATCGCAGGGGTAAAATCTGAGGAACCGCTAAGATTATGAAGTACCATGGCATTAACAAACGATGACGGTGTTGAATTATTACTTCATATCCGATCTCATTCTTACATTCAGAACTCAAGCCATATCAACATTTTTGTATATTTTCTCCTAAAATATGACTAGTAAATTTCCTTATCCTTTGTCTCATCGTGAATTTTTAATGTTCCATTCCGTCACGTATGCAGCCAATTATGGAACTGATTTAATAACATTTTATCACGCGAGTAGTGTAATATAAGGAAGTCTGTTGCAATGTATTGTAAATGGGAGCTGTGTGGCTGTGGTTAGCGGTATTCGATTCGACTCGGACGAGCTCGGCAATGTTACGCTCGACTCAAGGGGTGCTCGGCAATGTTCGGCTTGACTCAGGGGGTGCTCGGCAATGTTCNGGCAATGTTTGGCTCGACTCGGGCGAGCTCGGCAATGTTCGGCTCGACTCAGGGGGTGCTCGGGTTTGTCGAACGTACCTGCAGGTGATCCGCAGTTACGCCCTCTAATTATTCACGCATATGTGGTTTTCTGGTAGGCATATTGGTTTCATATACATCGGGTATGTCAAACCGTAAATCTGTATTTATTTTCTGATTAAAAAATCTTTTTAATTATAAATTATTTATGTTTTTTTATTGTACCAAAATTATACTGAGGGTACTGCGGAAACATGCAAAAGTCTCTCATTCAATTATTACATTTCCAGTCGCCTCTCCAGAAGACTAATTACACGATGCCAGAATCTGCAAATTATTCATTGCCTCAACAGTTTTGTAGGCATAAGAATGCTACTGAGAATTTTTTTTATGTATGTAAATATGAATAAACCAAGCCCATCATACTAATAGCGACCACGTGCATGAGTATGTTATCATGGTATGGATCATTATCTACCATCATTTTTATAGGCTCAATTGGCGTTAATTGAAATGCCAATACTGCAAGGCCTCAGGGAATTGGATTGAATGAGGGTGATGAAAAGTTTTAACTTTCGTGCCCTACTTGAAAATCAATCTTTCAATTTTTCCACCAATCTTTCCATTTTCCCATTAATCATTCGCAATCTTTCCATCAATCAGCGCCTTAATCAGCACCACATCCACCACAATCGGCACCAGACGCACCAAAATCAGCACCACACACACCACAATCTTCACTAATCCACACCAATATTTCAATCAATCTTCCCATCAATCTTTCGCTATCTTTCCATCAATTTTACACAATATTTCCATCAATATTTCGCAAACTTTCCATCAACCTTTCGATCTTTCCATCAATATTTCGCAATATTTCCATCAATCATTAATCCATAATCAATCCATGGGTTTGTCGTCTGTCTCTATCCATACATATTAAAAAAAACGATTCACCAACTTTCTCCAAAATTTGTACTTGTCGACATAAGTAATGTTTTATTTGCTGTCAACTATTCATACATGTTTTGTATGGTAAGTCTTTATTATCAATCTATATGCAGACCTTTCCGTTAATAGTAAAGTGCTCATAGTACCACTTTAAAGATGCGAGGGATCGAAGAATACGACATACAAAAAGGTAAGGAAGAAACAATTATATTACAACAATAATTTATTATTATTTTCTAATAACAATTTTAGAAGAAAACTGTTCATCACATAATGCGATATATCCCCGTTCCTTCAATTTATTAATTGTTGAAGATATTTCCACAATGCATGAGAAATACCCATGTTTTTGAAGGCCAATAAAATATCTGAGTCTATCAAAAAATATATTGGGGTCTTCTGGGAATAGGTAGCCAGTATTCTCGGCGTCTTCTGCCTTCTTCGTGTCGCTCATTGCAGCAAATATGTTGGAGAGGTGTGTCAGTGCATCGAGAAAATCGCCATAATTTACTTCAGCATTATCACTGTCTTCGTGTTTATTTTCATCTATGCTGTCTTCATGATCGTCTTCACTTCCTGTTTTGTATTCTATTTTAAATTTGCTTTTCTTTGTTGCAGGAGTTGTATGCTCATCAGTATTTAGAGCCGACGACCGTTTATTTTGAAGTTCGCCAACTTTCAGCGAACGTCTTGCAAGTGTGTCATTCCACACAAACTGACTCTACTGTACAATGCAAGTCACTCATTCCATCATCAACTGTCTCTTCTACAATCGTCTGTGGAATCACTACCCACCGATGTAGCAGGGGGCATGAACCGCATCACTTGCCGGCTCTCAAAATACGAATCGTTACATTGAATAACCATATCAAGATCTGTATCACCTTGCATAAACTGTGTGGCCATTGTCGTAATTATTCCTCATGCGAAAAGGACTCTTCTTACAGGTGATTCTTTCTTGTCGACAAGCATTTTGACCTAAGATAAAAACTCGATCACAGAATCGACACAGTCGGCAATCAGAAAGCTATGACGCAGCTCGCGGCTCCATGTTCTATGATGTCAAACGCAGGCCTTCGTATTCACAATTCATATTCGCTGTATAACGAGAGAATGCTTCCAAATCGATGTCAACTTCTCGACGCCTGAACATTAATAGGTTAATGAATGTTCTACTAAGTATAATCAATTCACGGTTACTTCCAACTTTCCTGAAGGCCTGCTAAAGTTCTACTTCCATGATATTCCTACGCCTCGTGCAAACAAAGCTTAACCAAGTCCAGAAAAGTACACGAAAGGACAGCGCACTGCATTCGTGGACACTCGGTGTTAACAATATTTTCCATAAGAACTATTTCTTACAAGTCACTACCAATTTCTTCTCTTTTTATCCATATCATAAATAAAGGAAATAAAATAATGTTTAGAAGAAATATGAGTAAAAGTTTAGTTCAGCCTAAAAAATTAGGTACTTTTATGTAAACACTATCCCAGAAAAGTCTAATATTGCTGCAACAAAAAATTACTATTGTGGCATTTCTTTAATCTTTTATTTTGTAGTATCATTAATAATGCTGTGACAAAGTTGATAATGTTGACCATTTACAAAGTTTTGTATTAATGTAATGCAAACCAACTGTTGAATTTATATTGTTAACAATGCCTCTAAGTAATGATGCCGCAACCAAAAGTTGTATTACGCTAAAGAAATAGCAGGAAAAACAAAATATTTTGTGTTACTGCGACGTTAAAGAAATGTCCAACCACACAAGGTTACACTAACTCGTTGTTGTTCAATGGTGGACGGTAGCGAACAGCGATAACCTCGTAAAATTAAACCAGTGTATTTAAATTATAAACCGTAGTATGAAAACTAAATGTAGCTCACACCAGCTCCCGAGCTTTGCAAAGCAGTTGACGTGTACCAATTATGCAAATATTTATAGAGCATTAAGTATTCCCACGTAACGAAAGAGTACTGCAGTTGGTCGTTACGTCGTATCTAATACCCGTAATATGACACGTAAACAGACATATCAAGATAGAGCAGTTGGTAGGGCGCCAGGTTCCGTGATGTAGAGTGCGTTGAGCATTCAGGTCATAGATTCGATTCTCATGCCTGCCGTCGTTATTTTTTTTTTTTTTTTNCTTAATTTTTTTTAAACTGCGATGCTTATATAAAAGCAAAAAACAATACAATAATTTTTTTTTAACACAAATGTTAACATCAATGCGACACAAGACAATAATAACATCGCCCACGAATAGACTACAGTAATGATTCGTGAAACCTTTTTGCAATAAACAGGAGGAAAATTTTGCGCCCCCCACTTATATGGCGGATGGCTGATTGAAGGGGTGAGTTTAGTTATACAGACTCATCTATATTAAATTACATCTACGAGAGTCACACGTGGTCTTGAATCTCCGGCGATTCTAACGAGAAAACTCTTGTTCCAAGTTGAAACATGAGCAAACCTCGACTTCAGGATTTACTACTTCCGTGGAATATTAGCGACATATTTTGTAACTGCTGAATATGTTTATTAAACTGCAAATTATCCAGACACTCGGTGTACATTTTAGTGGTAAAGTAAATGTGTACGATATTACAGTCGTCAGACTTGAAGAGAATTGATGGAAGTTGACTGGAGCTGGCGAGAATCGACTACCCTACCAGAGGAGATAATCCGGCAAGCCGAAGATAAGGCGGAACTGCAGATGGGAGTGGTGCAGTGCCGGAATGATTACGGAGTAGAAAACTTGAGAACCCCGAGGAAACCCCCACGACAACGTTCCCTCCACCGTTCCCACGTGAGCTTTATACCAAATACGGAACCCCACTCGTGAGAGGCCATAGTGAGATGACAGTGGATTAAAGTGTTCCATCTTACTTTCTGTTCAACTTGAAGTTCTTTCTTATCCAACCACGGAGGCACTGTAAAGTTACATTAGACCCTAAAGTTTTATGGGCATTTTCAAATATTTTTAAGACTCGCAAGCGTAATTTTTTAGTGTAATTATGTTACCCCATAAAAATCATAAGCAGCAAAGATTGTTTTATGCGTTAGGGGATCCGGACACCAGTGATAACCAGAAATTCCTAACGTAAAAGTATCCCTGCCCCCCTTCCCCAGCAAGCAACACACCTGGTATAAACAGCCACAAATACGGAAATAAATGGAAGTTGCAGGGGATATGAGTGCTAAATAATACACATATAGGGAGTGTGTAAATAATTTTTGCTTACTTAACGACTTATCCTGTCACGTTTTATTACTTTTGAAAAGGAAGATTTTCTTTGCGGATTTTTCACTTTCGAGCGTGAACCCTACTTTATATTAGTTATTATTATTATTTTGAACAAAATGTGTCCACTGAAATGTTTTCGTGAAACAAGAAATGCAGTATGCGTGGCAAAGAAAGTGAGAATCAGTCACAATGTGTTGCATTGCTGAAACAACTGTGCGAATAAAAATGATTCTATGATTTGGAAATTAGTTGAAACTTTGTACGAAATATAATTCTTGTCAAAGATTTAATCATCATATCTAAGAAACATTGAGTAACATCAATGAACTCAGGTCCACATTTCAAACATTTTCAGAAATAAGTAATATTTTAAACTCTTGTATTTCTGTTTTTTTTTATAGAAATTTGTTTTCTGCTAACGTTGAAAATATTTTACTTACTGGAATTTATTCCACAAAATTGAATCAATTTATTGATCGAAGTAAAATATTAAAAGGCTCTCCTTAAAGTATTTAGAATAACTATGTATAAAGATTAAGTTAAATTTTTTTAAATTAAAATAATTTATGTGGTCGATTTTGTGCTAGTGGATGCTTATACGTGACTGGATATAATATATAATAATTACAAAAAATTAAAATAATACGATTGGAATTTTACCTGAGGTGAATTATCTCCTAAAACTAAACGATGAAAGTAGTACAATTAATGTAGTATTGAAAACTAGAAAGTAATAATGCATGAACTTCTTATTACACAGTTGTATCCATAAAGACAAAATCAGCAAGCCCTCAACGACTATAGATTTCGTCACTAATGAACCGAGTGGAAATGAGGATTGGACTCCTCTGATCACCAATAAGACCTCCAAAACCAGACAAGCCGGACATATTCGCGCCCAAGGCCAAATCAGACACTTTAAACGCGTGCAAATTATGTGCAGAAATGTGAACTTCTGTTTATAAACTGACGTTCGCATAAAGTGAATTTCATTTCTAATTAAAATATTCCTGTGTAAGAGCAAGGGAATATTTTACAGCGGACACATTTTTTTACTTTTTTATTTCCTTTTCTGTTTTTCACATGAGTGGATTACTTTCACACTTCCGATGGCCCAGCAAAATTGGTAATGTTTTGGCCTCCGCAACAATGCCTCGCCATTTTTTTTATTGGTCTCTTGAGCCATATTCTACCGATTACGGTGTCTTTCAAGTTCTGGCCAATTTCTCCACTATATCATTCTTCCACCACCACCTTAGTCTTCTTGGATGTCTTATTCCAACTAGAATTCCATCATAAATTTTCTTTGTGCCACGAGTCAGATTTGACCGTTCACATGAGTTGATGATATCATTTTAAAATACAACACATTTCGCCCTTCCTTCAAATTTATGTAATATTTACAGGCGTGTATCAGTCTGAAAGAAACAGTAAGTTTTCCTTTTATATAATTGGGAGAAATTTTGTAATACATGCGAATACAGCTTATTAATTTCGATATCTTGGAGCTAGCTAAAGACACGCCAATGAGACCATTTCGTTCGTCATCCATCAAGAAGCCATCAAAGTCAGAGCAAGGAAAACCTCGCACCTCTAGTTTCCTCAGTAAAAAGAAACTATATTTTTAATTTTCTTTTAGATTTTAAATATGAGTGCCCCCGAAAGTACAAACTATGCAGAAACTTAGAATTTTTTTTAGCTTCTCTTGCTTTCTTAATTTACAAAGTGGCGCCTATTAAATGCTAAAATATATTTAGTGAATTCAATGCCTCATCTTGAAATAGGGAGTTCTCAGCAACCAAAATAGTCTTATAAATTAATGATGCAGTCTTACCGGTTATCAAATTTAATGATATTCAGATATTTGCAAAAAAGTTAATTGCTCAGTAAATATTGGGACAAAAGATAAAAAAATTTAAACACTTTCAATTAAAAAAAAAATATTACTACATTTTGTTTGGGTAGACAAATTATACGATCTTCAACATAAGAGCCATATAAATACATATAAAAATATTTTTAAAAACAAAACAATTGTGATGAAACCAGTTTCTAACGGTTAAATGAGTTTAACGTTATGTTTTATTTGCATCGGTAACACGAAATAGGTGAAAATATATTTCATTAAAATAGTTTGAATGTTTGAAATGCGTGGCCTTCCTACATTGTTTATCGTCGAGCCACGGCCCATGCTCCAGAAGATGGAGATGGAACAGCGGTGCTCGTGAAGCAGAATCATGATAATTTAATTAATGCTAAATAATGTACTAAAACCGCCCTGAAATTTTGATGAACTCCGCCAAAGCCAAGGAAAGCACGCGACAAATTTACCCTGGGCGTCGGGGCTTAAATTTGGCTTCACATGACGAGGACAGATGGTTGCCGTTGTCACATTAGACACATTAGAAAAAAAAATTCCCGAAAATACTACTAAATCACTATGGAAAATCTCAAAATAGTATAAAACAAAGTCGCTTATCCGCGTCTGTCTGTGTATTCGCTTAGTACTTCTAAACCACTTAATGGATTTTATGCAGTTTTCAACATCATTTAGAGAATTTATTGACAATGGTTTTGGTGTATAATACATTTACATTTAATGTAAGGTTCGTAGAGAAATGTCGAACCGTTTGTAGTCAAGTCGTAAAAAACCGCTTTTAGGGCGCTTACATGGCTTGCGCTGACTAAACCATAAGAGATACACCAAATTAATGCACAACATAATTGTAGCTCTCAAAAATGTCTACAGAAAAGTCCGGAATAGCATATGTTTATTTTTTAAGGATGACCCACAGTAGCCATTTTAGTCTTTTAAAGTATCGCTGTAAAAACTTAATTGTTACCGGGCGAAGCCGGGCCGGTTCGCTAGTATAATATAACTAAAAGAATGCGTACTTACNAAAATAATGCGTACTTATTACGATGCCAACAAAATGATACTATAGTCAATTTGCAGACAACTATTGTGAATCCCAACTGAAGTTCTACTTCCAGGATATTCCTCCGCCTCATGCAAACAAAGTGTAAAAGAGTCTGCAAAATTACACCAAAGGGACAGCGCACCGTATTCGTGCGCACTTGGTGTAATAATATTTAGTGTAAAAACTATTTATTACACTCGGCAGTAACAACACACCTTGTTTCTCTCTGTTTTTATTCATATCCAGTGTAAAAAAAATAGTATAATTTATTGATAAATTACGAGCAAAATTCAATTTAACAAAAAATGAGGTACTTATACAATAACACAAGTACAAAACGCTTGTGATATTTAGGGAAAAACCAAACGCGTCACACATGGAGTGATTTTTCCAAGATTCTATTTGAATAGCGTGAAGAAACCGCGAATAGATTATATTAGAATATTCAGTGAAAAATCGCAGGGTGAAATTAACAATGTACGCCTTGGCTTGTAAGAAGGGAGATAACAGTCGCGTTCTCAAAAATTATCACCCACTAGAGAAAATAAATGTCTGAATTCAGTAGCGTTTTCGATCTTACTTCGTGCTCGATAGTATCGAACACAGTGCGATTATAGGAACATAACTACAGATTATACATCAAAATTACTTTTCTTCTTTGAACCGTAAGCTATTAGCGCGCCCACCTACCTGGCGCTAGAACTGCGTTTCATTGTGTTTGAAACCCCGTTTTATTTTTATAAACCAGGGAACGTGCTACCAAAATGATTGTCCACGAAAAGAAAACACACTTAAGACTAGTCTTGTGTGGTGCTTTCAAGGCGTAACGTGCATTGGAAAAATTGTTTCAATGCCCTCCAACATTGCTGAAATCGCTTTTTTTTTTTTTGTTTGTAAAACTTCCTTCTCTGAAAATATACTAACCGGATTCACGCGAAACTACGATAGTCATGATTTGGAGTTTTCCTACAGCGTGGCGTCCAATCAAAATGACGGGGTTGCTGCTTTAAGTCGCATAGTTCCAACGGCACAAGAGCACTCCACGCTATTCTCAACTTTGCGCGTAGAGGCGATATCGCTTTGCATGCACCGGTCGGCGTCGACCGTGGCGATTCATCGATTATTGCCTCACTCACACAAGCGTGCCCCTTAACTAGGCGGCAACCCTCGCACTGGGTGGAATAATATATTTCCAAACGCTCAATAACTTGACCAAATTTATGAAGATACGTGACATAGTTTTCACTGCAGCAATGGTTCAGCTCGCACGAGCCGCTAAGTGTCTGTTGTGCAGAGAAACTAGAGTTTTCGGATAAGTAGGTTGTGTCGTAGACTCTACTAGCACTGTTCTTAAAGAAGTTCGAAGAAAACAAAGTATCACCGAACGAAACTGAACCCACAAAACCGCTTGGTACGTGAATCGCCGACAGAGAATTGTCTGGCAGGGTAGACCTGTTCCGCCTCTTTTTAACACACTGCGATCTTTGCAGTGTTCTCTATGAGCTCATTATTGAAATAAGTAATGTATTATTTATTTACTATAGTGAAGAGAATTAGGTACGTAGGGCCCAACGACTAACCGACTGCGAGGTCAACATAGGCGGAGTAAATCGCTCAGAGGAGCAGGAACGAGGAAGGAATCGCCGTTGGCATTTAGTAAACGACCACCTCGGTATTCACCTGGAGTATCTCGGGGAAACATGGAAAACCGAAATAAAGATGGCCGGACTGGGATTCAAGCCCAGGACCTCCCGAACGTGAGTCCTGAGGTTCACTACTAATGCAACACTTGGTTCAATGGGAAGTGAAATACTCACATATTTGGCGTTGGGGAAAATTCTATGTATTCCTCACTCGAAACCACTTACGTGGAACTGATAATCTTACCGGTAACTACTTTCTGTTAGAAAACAGTTTTTATCACGTAGGAGTTACCCATATCAAAAGTAATGTAGTAATAAAGTTAATTTCTACAAGTTTGTTCCCCATCAGGTTTAAACTGTGTGGGGTAAATATTTTTAAAAAGCAAATAAAGACTTCAAACCTAAAAGTTAAGAATGGAGTTAAATCCCTTATCAGCTGTCAATCTACCGTAAACAAGAAAATACACTTTTTGTACTTGACATGTAGGCGTACACTTTTCAGAAATAAACATAAAAATCCTCACAGGCTTTTCCTTTGAAATAAGACATATTATTATTATGTAGTTTTAAGAGGTGAAGGTGTTGGTATGTCTCGGCAGTTTCAGAAATCCGCGTTATAAAAAAAATACTAACTGCTGTCTAACTTACGTGTTCTCGACAAATCCAGGTGGCGCTGTGGTTAAAAACTGGACCTAAATTGAGAATTTCAGGGGTTCACCGTGTCCTTCTGGTTCATCTATCATGATTTCTGTTTTCAATGGTTTCCATAAATCACTCCCATGGGCCCTATTCTCCAACCTTTTCCTGTCTTTACATAAAATCATTAAGGGCTTCAACTATCTTCACGAGGTGAAATGGATATTCTGTAACACAGTATGGCTCCATGATGGTCTTTCGAATGTCTTGTGACTACCTTTATAGAGAGGCCGGTCAACAAAGTGTCTTCATGAACGAAAGTGGAACGAAAACGGCCGACACATTGAGGCTTATTCTACAAATCCCCCTTTACAGAAAAGAAAACATTTCAAAATGCTCTAAACATTAGAAACATTATATTCTGTTGTATTTCCGCACAAATTAACGGTGCCTGGAATACATTTAAGGAGTATATTTTATAATTCGCTAGTAATACTCTCGCTTTAACGTAACGCCTTAGTGATTGTTTCGGCCTCGGGTCAGTGCTGCTATCTCGTGAAGCTCAAGTTTAACTAGTTTCACTTGTACCCATAGAGAGAAAAAAAGAATATTTTAGAAGTATTTTTCGAAAATGTATTAAGAAATAAATTTCATTTATAGTTTCAAATTCACTGTAATGACAAAATTTGTGACACAATGCAGTCTGTTATAACGGAAAAAATATAATTCAACGAGCAGATCGTTGGCTTCAGAACACAGCTTACTGCGTTGTCAAACGTAGATCTCTGCATACACATCTCAATAAAGACATGGCTTACAGAATACCACGTAAAGCCACCTGCGAGTACCATCGCGATGGTCCTCTTTATGATGAGGACTATCACGTTGACTGTCTTCAAGCAAGCTCAAGTTAGAGAACAGGCCCGCAGGACAACGCCGGGATGGTTCCTCAGTGAAGGCCATGGTCGGTTCTAGATGCTTCTCCGAGCAACGTCTCTAATAAACTCGGTATCAACGAGACGGCAAGTCCCGCCTACGTGGCTTTGTTTGCTGATGCAAGTTTAACTTAATTGTTTTCTGTTTTGAAATTATTAACGTTGCATAGCCGTCGCTTTGGAAATAAAAGTTGGACATATTAAAATATTCTTATAAGTTATTTTTTGAGAGGGAGGATTTTAAATCGAGTTATTATTAATTACAGTGTATAAGTTATTAAATAAAATTTCAATCGAATAATATTATGTACAGTATATTCGCAGCTCCTTCACACTTTTTAAATTAAAGTGTTTAAAAATCACCCCATGTATGACGTGTTTGGTGGTTTCCCATATATGACACATGTCACAAGTGTTTATAATTGTATTAACATTGAAGTAGCTTTTTTTTCGTTACAGTGAACTTTTCCTTATATTTTATGTATATATTATGATGTTTCTTTCATAGTTAATACGAATAAACAGACAATGCCTAGTAAGAAATAGTTCCTACGCAAAATGTTATCAAACTGAGTGCGCAACAATACGGTGCGCTGTCCCTTTGGTGTCATTTTATCGACTCAGAGAAGCTTCGTTTGCATGAGGCGGAGGAATATCCTGGAAATAGATCTTTAGCAGCGCTTCAGGAAGATTGGAAGTAACAATGAACTTGTTGTAATATAATATACAATGCAATATTAAAAGTTTTTATATTCTTGAGATGGCAATACTGTAAACAAATTATTAGCTATCAAGCTACCGTTGTTGTGTCATGGCGCTATGTGCCTTGTTGAAATTATATTGTTCTTTCTTAAAACTAATAAATAGGTTATTCAAGTGATCCAGAGTATTTCTTTATAAAATCTACAGAATTGACGATATTTTTAAGGTAATTCTATGTGCCCGCAATTGACTATGACTAGTGGCAGTGTTATTTTGCGAAAATATTTCGAGACAAGATACAGTCCAAAGCACTGTAGGGTCGTCCGGCTTCTTTGATTGGCTAAAAAAAATGTTCTGGCCCGTGTCAACCGCTTGCGCACGAATCACGAAGGTTCAGTGTCGGAGTTACTTAGTCCTGAGTGGCTTGGTCGAAGGCGGACACGGCATCAGCGGCCAATGGAGGTATAACAACAGCTGAGGTGTGTATATAGTATTGACGTCACTGACCCTAGCCACAACGAGTGTTCGCTCGTGAGAAGCAAGGCACGGGCGTTCTATCTTGCTTCGTTTGTACTGTCTAAGAGGGGGACACTCGGAGGAGTGTTTCGCGGCTTGTAAACCAGAACACGAAGTAGAGAGCGTGTTCACAGCGCTCCATAAACAAAAGCCTGCGAGTCGGTAGCTTCCCTCTGGGGGCGGCCGGGTCATCGAGCAGCTCGTGGAAATATTCATGAAGGCGAACTCGTCACTTCGCCAGATATATACGACGCAGCCACGCTACCCGTTCGTGAGTTGCCGCCGTTCTGAGCGCTGGCGCCCGCCAAACAAGAATTTCCGCGCGTAAATCGTTCGCGGCACGAGGAAACTGTGCTTAGGCTGCTGTGCGCGTGTAACCGAACTGTCGAAGCGAAAGGAAAATTCCTTCCTTGGGGGCAAGCGAAATTAATCTTGCCTTAAAACCCCGCGAAGAAAAAAAAAATACGGACAAAAAATTACTTCTCAAGCAAGGTAATCGACTAACTAAAGGCACTTTTGAAATCAACTTTAGGAAAATGTCACTGTGCCTCTACCTGTGTGTACAGGATGATTCTAAAATCATGGGACAAACATTGAGGGTTGGTAGAGCTCACTAAAACAAACAATTATTGTATAGGAATATATGGGCGGAAGTGACGCGTTGAGGCATACTTAACGAGTGATTCCGTACAGAAAATGTTAAAACAGTTATTGGAAATGCATCCGTCAACAGTCACGCATGCTCGGCGACCTCTACATATGGCGTGATTGGCTGACAATGGTGGCGTGCGTGAAATACCCGGCGTATTTGAATCTGTTCGCCAATCACTCCACCGACGCTACCAAGCTTGCATTACTGTCGGTGGTAGCAATTTTGAGCAATTATTATAAACATTGCTGTAAAAAGGCATTTAGCGGCGACGTAAATAAACACTGTGTTGCATTTCACGTGTTATTTTTGTGTTTGTGCCTCAAAGCGTCACTCCCGCCCATATATTCCTATACAATAATTGTTGATTTAGTGAGCTCTACCGCCCCTCAATGTTTGTCCTATGATTTTAGAATCATCCTGTATTTTAACGGGCACATTGACTGGCATACGCCCTGTAAAGTTGGCAGCGGCGGTGGGAAAAGTAGCTCTCAATCTTCATGTTAAATTATAACTGTTAAGGAATCATTTGTGATTAGTGAAATATTTTCTTTTCCTTTCTTTTGGTTTTTTATTGCATATAAGTGCAAATATGAGAACATTTAAATAATATTAACGTTTAAAATAATTTCAAAGTGACCGTCGCATGAACAAAGTGACCAGGTTCATGACAACGTTGAATAACGGAAATATGTAATTAATAAAATAATTTTTTTTCTTACTCTTATTAACGATAGACTTGCTGACTTTACAAGGAAAATGTAATATATAGAGTTTTTAAGCAGTTTTCGTTTTAACATTTGCGTCTTACCCAAAAGTTTCAAGGTTTAAACATCCAGAAAATCGGGCTGCATGAAATCACCGCCCTACTTTTTATTCATAAATTTGTTTCGTTCGCAGTTGGAAATAAAGTATTGATTTTCAAAACGCGTTCAGTGCTCTAAGGACATTGTCAACGAATGAATAGACGGAAATAGCTACGGACGCGTGGATCTATGTAAAACATAATATTCAACGGCAAACCCTTAAAAAAACTGTGTAATTTAAACCTTACTTTTTACAAGTTTGTAAAATTAACATACAATACTAAATATATATATTTTAAATTATGTTCAACATA
>NQII01010648.1:4697-15025 GCA_002778355.1 Clitarchus hookeri
GGAGTCTATCTGCGCTGGAGTCTATCTGGGCAGGAGTCTATGTGGGCAGGAGTCTCTCTCGGCAGGAGTATATTTCGGCAGTAGTCTCAGTAGGCAGTAGTCTCAGTAGGCAGTAGAGCCAGTCGGCAGGATACAGTCAGCAGGAGTCGACCGGCCAGAGTCAGTCTAAGTGTGCGACTTATTTTTAATGAATATGCTGCAAGCCACTGACAGTGCGAAATTGCGTTTGTTGAGTACGACTACATGCAAACTTTACCGATTGGCCAAAAATTACTGATATTGTGCCAGGGTCTTCAGTAATATCTGTATTGCACAGCGATATTTAAATAGGGATTGTTTGAAGAACCCATCTCGTGAGATTCTTAGTTACTCTAAATGTTCAATCGGCTCTCAAGACCTCGCTGTTAAGAGCCGCCCATATCTCTTCACTCACTCACTCTAAACGTTATAGGCAATTCGCTCGAAGTGATAACTTAAACAAATCAAGGCATGCAAGTGTAGAGTTCTTTCACCCAGCATGTATTAGCATTGCTACATCCTGCTAATATGCTGCATGTTATGTTCTCAAAAACGATGTGAGTACAGATCATGAAGCGACGAACATTGTATCTTATAGTCGGTTCATGCGAAATATAAACTTGCTAAACTGGCACATGAAACGGACGAACTTCAAAAGAATGATGTAGCATCAGTAACTGTGAAGACCAATATTCAACAACGAGAACCCTCCTACATAGGAAATGTAACTCAGTGATGTCTGTGCTAACGAAGAAGCTGAGAACGACCAGGTTGAAGACAGTGCTGATGTGGGTGATGAAGATGGTGGTTATTTTCCCGACGTTATCACACATCTCTCCAACGAATTCTCTGCATCAAGTGATGTGAAGAAAACAGAATACGACGGGTGCACTGACTACACATTTCCTGTAGACCCCGATGAACTTGCTTGTAGACTCAGAAATTTGATCGCTTTGCCTAACAATGGAGATTATTTGCACTTTAAGGAGATATTTTCAACCATAAGTTAATTGAAAGACATGGGCTATGTATCATGATGTGATGAACTTCTTGCTGCTGCGATTCTTATGTATAAGTGAAAAAATATATTTTAAACAAAAATGCATTGTTATAAACCATGTGCTATTTTTTTTTTTAATAATCGTACATTTGGTGTGGGTCTTTGGTCTTGCTGGTTGGGTTGGACCAGTCTGCTGGTGTGATCGTTTTGTATAGTTGGTTGGTATTGTCATTTGGTATGGCTGTCTGGTATGACCTGTGTGGTTGGTATGGTTTCACCGACCTTGTCGGTTGGTCTTGTTGGCTGGCATTTGTGTGCATCTGATATAGTCAGCTGGTCTTGATCGTTGGTTATACCTGTCTGCTGATGTGATCGTTTTGTATTACCTGTTGGTATGGCCGTTTGGTATGGTCAGCTGGTATGGCCAGTCTGTATGATTGTTCGGTAGGGCTGGTTGGTCTGATGACGGGCCAGACCAACCGTGTTGATAAGTTGGCAGGGTATGGTATGGTATGTTTGGTATGGTCGACCTTGTTGGTTGGTCTTGTCGGTCTGGTCAATTGGTCAATATTCGGCCTACAGAATATTAAAGAATACTTTACGTTTAAATTCACAGACAGCGAGCTGCGTACAAAATATTAATGCAGTCACCAAGTATAAATTTGGAGGCAGTTAGTGAATGGTTTTTCTATACATATGGGTGGGGACAGACGACTAACCGGCGGACTGACTATTGATTGATGATGGAGTGATAGATTGAAAAATTAAAATATTGAAAGAAAAATTGAAAGAATGATTGAACAATTCATCTAAAAATTGAGCGAAAGAGTGAAAGCCTAGTCGAAAGATAGAATGGTTTATTAAAAGATTGATTGAAAGATTGATGATGGCGGATTGATGACCAAGGAGAGCACGGAAAATAAAACTGTCCATTGCCGAACTGGTCTCGTAGAGTCAAAATTTCAAGCACCTTACACTAATGGTTTGCGAATGGCATCGCCGATAATCTAGGCTGTCCAGCTGGAGTCAGCGATGGTAAAGGCTGTTCACGGTAAATTGAACACTTTAGAAAGCCTCCCTTAATATTCACGTGTATGAACATTGTGAGTTCTTCCGCCATACATAAAACTAACATTGCCATGGGCCTGATCATTTTATTCATGCGTCGGTCAAGTGAAACTGCGAAATTATTAGAAAAAGTAAATATTTTACAGATCTGCCGATTCTTACACTCATATGCATTAAAAAGACGAAAATCTTAAATTATAATTTTAATTTTCACAAATGTTTACCAAACATTTTTAATTCGACGCTAAGTCGTGGAACTTCTTTCCGTCCATCGTTACCAACTTTACTGGGTGCATGCCACTCAGTGCACCCGTTAAAATATATGCAGGTAGGAGCAGTGATATTTTTCAAAGGTTGATTTCAAAAGTGTTCATTTGATCGTGAATAGCCTTTAACGCCAAAAACGAAGTCGGGACGCTTGTTGCAGGCACTTTATTAAACGAACGTTTCATCTCGGTCTCTACACTCTAACTGGCTCGCTGGTACGAACAGGTACTTGATATTATAAAGTAGCTAATTCTGGTCATTGCTCTGGATTTATAAACCCCTTTCTTTATACTTTTTTGAATCGCAATGCCCACAAAAACTTTGAACCGCTGTGGCATAAGATTCGATCTCACATTTTTAATTTTGTATAGTGATTGATAAGCTGTAAGTCAAATGGTTCACCTCAAATATCCTACAGTACTATTTCCGCAATCATTTTAACAATCCGCAGTTTTTCATTGTACAGATTTTGTTTCCTTTGCGAATAGCATTGATAATATATTATGATGTGTATGGTGCGTGCAAAAGTGATCACCAGCCGTCTACTTCGAAATTCTTCAATGACGATTATTCTTTCTTAAATTTATTCTTTCAAACCTGTTTTCAGAATATAGTCAGAAATTTCGTATTGCCCTTCGTCCAAGAAATTATAAATCAATTCGTTCAGTCCGGGTAACGTGTGCTGGCATTCGCCTTGATTCTTAATACAAAATGAGGCCGCACAATGAAGATAAGCTTCAGAAGGTGATTCCTGAAAGGGAAACGAACACATAAGACATCAACGTGTGCCCAGAAATGTACGGAAACACTGTAAAATGTACAGATACGCTGTAATTACATCAACTGGCCATGAGTTGAAAAGCAGAAAAAGAAACCGGGAAGGGAGGAATCATCAGTATGGAAATAGCACAACTGGTCACCCCATGGAACATCACCCGTATCAGGGGTCACGGTGGCTGAGAGGTTAGACTGCTTGCCTCCCACCAAGTCAAGCCGGGTTCAATACCTTGTCGGGTCACTCCTGGATTTTCGCAAATGGGAATCTTGCCAAACGATGCCGCTGATCGGTGGGTTTTCTCGGATATCTCTCATTTCCCCAGCCCTTACATTCTGGCGCCGCTCCGTTCTCACCCCACTTTGCCTTCATCGGCTCTCAAGACCTCGTTGTTAAGAGAAACCCAAAGCTCTCAACTCAACTCAACCACTCGTATCACACACAGCCTGTTTATGCGCAGACTCTGAGGAGCTTAGTTAGTGAGTGGACGTGTGTTGTGTGTTGTGGTTATTCATACTAGGAATAGGCCGAGATGATCTTCACATATGGCCAGACGAATGGGATTGGTCGAGAGGCCGCACGTATCTACCAGGTGACGAACCCTCACAAACAGTATCCAACCCGTAAGATGTTTGCAGCTGTGTTTCGGCGATTGTGTTAAACGGGCTCCTTCGACATACCATAGGAAAGCATTTTTATTTCTTGTTATATTGATATTTACACATACTTCTCTTATCACAATGTTGCTGTACATTTTACAGCGTTTCTGTACATTTTCGGACATATGTTCACGTGGATTTTTTTTGTCTCTCTTTCAATAATCGCCTCCTGAAGTTTGTCCCGTTGTTCGGCCCCACTCTATATAATTAAACAATAACTGTAATAAGGCGTTATATTTGTCACTGACAGGCCTTCTGCGCCTCTATAATAATACTTTATATGCCTGAAACAAGCATAGCAATCATTGTGGGATCGAGTTTACTCTACAATTAAATCCTCGTACATTACTCGATGCTTTACATCTTCACTTAATTCATCTTCATGTTCATAATACAGGATGAGCATAAAAGAATACCCCAAATTTGAAGGTCTATATTATCAAAATCAAACAACCTACAACCTTCATTGACCAATCAAATTAACCGTGGAACCGTGAATTTTGTTTACCATACATTCATAAATGTTTAATGTGACCACCATGAACGATATCTACGCGATAATCAAACTCGTCCCACGCTCTTGTCAGCATGTCCGGTGTTACGGTTTGGATGGCGTTCGTAACTCTCGGTTTGAGGTGGTGAGGGGGAAGCGAGCTCGCACTCGACACGTCAATGTGAAGGGGATGGTCTGATGTTTCCTTTATGTGCCGAGAGATGACACTGGGAGCGTCTGTCGTNCAATGTGAAGGGGATGGTCTGATGTTTCCTTTATGTGCCGAGAGATGACACTGGGAGCGTCTGTCGTCGCACTATCAGCGTGTGTGTTGTGTTAGTCCGCATCACGATGGCAACGGAACAACAGAAGGCGTTCTGTGTTATTCAGTTTGCTAAATGTCAATTGGTCACAACTGTTCAACGTGAATTCCGTCGCAAATGCGGACTTCGTCCTCCCGATAAGTGGAGTATCGTACGTTGGTTTCGTCAGTTCCGTGACACAGGATGCCTTTGCAAAGGCAAAAGTTCCGGGTGGCCGCGTGTGTCCGAAGAGAATGTGCAACGAATTCAACAAACGTTCGTTCGTTGTCCGAGAAAATCAACTCGACAAGCTAGCCGGGAAATTCAAATTCCTCAATCGACGGTATGGACAATGTTGCGAAAGCGATTGCTGTACAAACCATACAGGTTACAGCTTCTACAGGCTCTTACCGAAAGAGATGACGAACTGAGATGTGATTTCTGCGTGTTCGTTCTTGCCCAGAACGAGGTAGACAATGCCTTCATGTCTAAGCTGGTTTTTGCGATGAAGCGACGTTCCATAAAAATTATAAGGTGAACCGGCACAACGTGAGGATATGGGGTCAGGAGCCTCCACATGAAACCAACGAACACGAGCGCGCTTCCCCCAAAGTAAACGTGTTTTGCGCTGTATCCAAAGACACTGTTTTCGGCCCTTTCTTTTTTCACGAGCCCACTGTTACTGGAATACCTATTTGGACATTCTTATAGAGTGGTTGTATCCTCAGTTAGAAGATGCGGCGGGGGACTTCATTTTCCAGCAGGATGGTGCGCCACCCCATTGGCACCTAGCTATTCGCGGATACCAGAACGAGATGTTGCCGCAAAGTTGGATTGGTCAAGGAGCAGCTGGTAACCAGGCTCTTTATCACTGGCCCTCAAGAAGCTCGGATCTCACCCCGTACGATTTATTTTTTCTATGGGGGTACATAAAGGATCGAGTATTTCTTCCACCATTGCTGGCTAACATTGACGACCTCAAAACGAGAATTACGGATACCATCCAAACCATAACACCGGACATGCTGACAAGAGTGTGGAACGAGTTTTATTATCGCGCAGATGTCGTTCGGGCCGCTTGTGGTGGTTACATTGAAAATTTATGAAGAAATGGTTAACAAACTAAACCGTTCCACGGTTCATTTGATTGGTTAACCAAGGTTGTAGATGATTTGGTTTTGATATCATAGACCTTCAAATTTGGGGTATTCTTTTATACTGATCCTGTATTACTTTTCTATGAAAGTACATTTTGTGTCAATGTATATTTTATGAATTATGTTCCAAATGTAAAAAAAAAAAATGTGTTTCTAGAAAAAAAACTGAGGTATTTTCTTTTTTCCCCTCTTTATTTCATGTCGGAACAATCATATATGAAACGCTACAAGTTAGATAGGGGTAAATTTGGCGTTGACATATTATTTTTAATCCAAAATTTAAAATACCGGTGTAGCGGTTATTTGTTTCGAAAAAAAAAAAAAAGTATATGTTGAACATTTTAACACTTTTTTTCGGGCGTTTTTTTTATAGCATTGACAGTTTCTTAGAAAAGTGCGAATAACCAATTCTTGGCTGTCATTTTTCAAGATAACAGTTCTAGCACAAGGTTTTTCTAGGAATTTAAGCGCGTTATTCGAGTTGCCAAATACTATATTGCTTATATACCAAGTTTCATGCTTGTAAGAGTTTTTAAAAGGTAATCGTGAAATTTTGGTTCTAAAATTACTGGACTGTTGTGGCAACAAAAATTCTACAATATTCACAGACAAATACATTTTTCGTTGTATAAAATAAATGTTCGTGTTCCACCAACCATAAACTTAACGCGTACATATTAACTTCCGTACAAATTGCTACAAAACTGAACGACTTTCCCAAGCACCCACGCGCTTAATTGTATCTCAGGAAATTGTCCTTTTTTTTTTTTTTTACCCCGGCCCGTAAGTGGATCGAAACGATAGCGGGCCTGGCCCTGAAAAAAAGTACGTGAGTCGTAAAGTGCCTTTTAGAATGCCTTCGTGAGCCCGAGCAGAAGCTCTCATCGCGATTAAACTAGGTAATGCCACTTGGTACCAATCCAGGCCGAGGGAATCTATTATGTTCGGCGTAAACGATGTCCCCGTTATTATTGGCGTTATATTCGCAAGAGCGTAAAATACTGACTTACGGCATTAAAGGGTGCGAGTTTTGAACTCCGCCCGAAGCATCGCTGTTTTTATTGCCTTGGCACAGTCTACTCAGTTTCAGTGCATGATAATCCTCTGTTGAAGTAACAGAGGATTATCTATCTTTTCCACGGGCTGATTCAAGAGGGTCCACTGGACATCCTCATCCACCGGCCTTGAAGATTATTGTTCATTAAAGTTCGTTTTAAGGTGCCATGAAAGCGGTATATACTATTTTGTTGTTTTTTAAATGCCCCCGTCATATTTCGGATAGTTGACATAGAAATGGTTTACACATTGAATTCCGTTAATAATTTTTTTAATACAGCCTACATTTTATAGACTTATTATCCATAATTCAAATACAGAATCTTTTTGCACTAGAACTGTAACGAACTCCTCCATTGAGGCATGAAGTTGATAGCTGAATCATAAATAAAGGAGCAACCTATAATAGTCTATTCGCGGTTTCTTCACACTTTTTGAATCAAACCTTTGAAAAATCACCCCATGTATGAGGTGTCTGGTTGTTTTCTAAATATGTCGCGTATCACAAATGTCTTGTACTAGTGTCAACATGAAATTACCTTATTTTGGGTTGAACTGAACTTTTACTTATATCTAATTTATAATTTATTATAATATTAATAAAAACAGTGAATTAATTGGTGTGTGTTGGTAATACCTAGTAAGAAATAGTTCTTATGCAAATTATTATTACATCGAGTGCGCACAAATGCGGCGCGTTGTCCCTTTGGTGCAATTTTCCATACTCGGTTAAACTTTGATTGCATGAGGCGGAAGAACATCCTGGAAGTAGAACTTCACCAAAGCTTCAGAAAAGTTGGAATTAACTGTGAATGGACTATATTCACTAATTTGTATTGAATTTGAATACGTTATTTAAGCATCTCAGTCAAATTGACCTACACATACAGTTGTAACAATAAAATCGTACCTATTATGTATCTAAAAAGAAAATATAATTTGTATATTCAGAACAGTGCATAAAGTATATAAAAGAACACTGGCTACCATGTGAGTTAATTATTTCATTCATGCCTACATATTGTTAGGTGCAGCCGCTCCGCATCCTTTCTCTCGCCCTCCTCCCTTGGACGTGAGAAGTGAAGCACTTCAATTCAATAGCATCACCGGTAACCGGAGAAGCGAGCACCGAGTTACAAATGTACCGCCACATGACACTGACGTGTGTCGCGATAAAGCTATTGGTACTCGGGCCACTTCCGTCTTTGGAGGATTGAAAGCTATGGGATAGTCACTGCGTGAATTTTCTGGTCATCACTCCCCTCCTCCCTCTCTCAACTTGACTCGTAATGCGAAGAACCTTCTGGGCAAGGCCAACTGAGTCCTTGCACGTTGAAACTGCGATCTTTTTTTTTTTTTTTTTTTTTTTTCGTTACTAGACCCACTAAGTAAGTTGCGTGTTCAAGAGAAAGTGATACAGCCTGTCATTACAGTAAGTTAGGCTATCAACTTTCACGAAAATAGTTCTAAATTACGACATTTTTGCTCTAAAAATCGTGACATGCTCCATGTACCGTGGAGGTGTATCACTTTTATTCGCCGCCTGCAAAATAACCGAGGTTTATTAAAAACTGCAGTTATTTACGACTGTTTGCAAGCCCAGTACCTGGTCGAGCCACTCTCATACGAGTTAAAAATAACACTGGCTTTCAATACTTTAATCCAGGATTGTCCAGCATACAGCTCGCGGGCTGAAAGTGGCCCCCGAGCGATATGTATGCAGCCCTTATATAAGGAATTGCACAATGCATGTTCGGTCGCGGCCGGCAACAAGAATTAATGTGGTCATTCATGCACTAGCAATTTCTTCAGGTCAGCTCGAAATTTTGTAGTAAATACACTTTTATTGTTTTCAACATCGTGTTTTTTTTGTTTCGCATATCGGCACGTGTCAATCTTTTGGGTTTCGTATTTGTAAAAAAAATAACGATGTTGATTATCGTTTCCTTTTATGTAATTCACGGCCAAACAATAAAATTGTTGGTGACCTTCATTCTCGTTCCGTGTAATTTACCAGCGAAATTCAGCTTTTTTTTTTCTGCGTGCGGCCTTTTAACTGACAGATAAAAACTCGCAGAGCTCTGTTTTTTTTTGTATCCCGACAACCCTGATTTAATTTTATAAACGTATGCAAATTGCATTCATTTCAAAATATTTGAGCAGCAGTGTAACATGTCACTCCAAAAATCACCGGCATCACATGCTGAAAACTACATAATATGCTGTTTGTCAGTCAATTAAAAAAAAAAAAATTAAAAAAAAACTTATGTCAGTTTATAAATGTCGTAACAATGTTGAATTGTTTTCTAAAAATGGCAAATGTCTTGATATATATCGCTCGTGTATTACTAGCCAACAAGTTAAATCTACTTTAAGCAACAGATATGAATACACTCCTCGAAAAACAGGTAATTGTATAGCAAAAGAATAAATTTAATCTTTTGCAATTCACGTTATTACTAATTACGTACAACTTAAGAATTTAAAAGATACTAATATCCGAAATACCCACAAGAAATATACATACATCACAAGTATGTTAGTTCATTTATATAAATAACACAATGTTCGTAAACAAAAACAAACGATGTTATTAAACATGATTAAAAAATATTTCAAGCAAATATTTTAGTAATACGAAAAACTAAATATTTTTAAGAATTTTTATATTATGCATACAATTTTGTCAAGTTATTACGGAATATGTCATTCAAACACGTAATATGCTAACATTTTCCATTCAAATTTCGAATGAAAATTAGTATTTCTTTTCGATGAATATTTGTTTCACCTTGATATATTTTTCCACCTTTATATACCATATACTTTACTTAAAATTGGTTCAATGAGATCCTAGATTCAAGGCGAGGGCGGATACATAGATACAAACCTTTCTGTCCAAATCAGGGTCGCGAGGAGAAGGGGGAGGGAGATCATAGGGATATATCCCCTCTCGAAGTTCAGGGTGAACTGAGTATATCTTAGAATAGTTTGCAAAAACTGTTTGGCCTAGTGGCGGTCGAAGAAGCTGGCCCAGAGGGACCGGGCCCCTCCCGGAAACAAATACATTGAGAACATAATTTACACCCAACACTGAAATATTTGTAATGTGTAAAATTCTTACAGCAGATGGGAGGCTGTCAAGCTAAGCTATGCTTTAATGCATTTCAACAGTCTTCCCTCCCCAAGGCAGTGTGACTTTGCTCTACCCAAAACATTCTCCCCTCCCATCTCTCCGTATCTGAGAGTTCTCAAGGTCGGGAAACCCCCATAAACTTTTTTTTTTCTAACCTACTCTAAAACTAAGTGTTATATATTAGTCCGCGGTAGGAACGGGATTATTGCGTCTCAGGGCTAGCCCCTTACGCTTACAAGGAAAGGAAAAACATGCAAGGAGACGTGCATCGCGGCAAAGAGGGATTGGGTTTCCCATGGCCGAGTTAGGCCATGAAAAACCTCCCTAATGTACTTATAGTTAACTAACTACATCTAGAAGAGAAAGGGAAAAACCGGCACAGACACCGTAAAAACCC